>CAXAMN010015502.1:98031-110587 GCA_963970005.1 Durusdinium trenchii | reverse complement strand
GGAGTTCTGAGCACTAAATACGTGGATGGGCGCCATGTCAATTGCACTGCATGCCTCTACCTTTTGTTTCCGCTTCTCTGGTCGATCAGTTCAATCCTCCCTGTCCTTCGCTGTTGGCTTCCACTTGAGTAAAAGATTGACACCCCCGCCTTGCCAAGTAAAAGAAAGTGAAACAGTGAAACTACACTCCAAACAGAAGTCGAAGTTGCCTAACACTGTTCCAACACAGCACTACCCATTCTGAAGAATTTAACGCATGCCATGATTCTGATCGTTCTCCATGTCTGTAATGTTGAGGTTTGAGTTGACATCTGGAAGTGTTTAGGCTTACCAGGTTCTCAGCTGCGACGTTGATCCATGGAGGTTGTGGCTCTTAGTCCGGAACCAGTGATGTCGTTGGAGGAAGTCAAGCAGGGGATAATCAAGGAGATGCCTTTCATGGCCACATGGGATGGGTCGGATTGGTCGGATGGGAGTTCCCCCAAGAGTATGCTCGTTAGGTTTTGCAGTGCTCATCGAAAGCGACAAATTCATAGATAATGCCTTCAAGTCTCCATGACAAGTGAACGAACAGAATTTCGGCCGGAAAGCTACCCGCCTCTTATACAAACCAGATCACCTCAACCTACATACATTGGCACGAATCGCAGCGTGTGATGCAGTCTTATTGGCCTGATTTGCCGGCCGCAACACACTCACTCGCCCGCTCGCTCCCTCCCCTCCCTCCCTCCCTCCCTCCCTCACTCAGCCTAGTGTATGTACAGTCCTTGTGATGCCAGAAATGCTTACCCCTCTTTCCGACCCAAGGCACACAAAAGCGGGGTGTAAATCTACTCCCAGATTTGCTATAACCATAAGCCGTCTACTTCCTCAAGACACTCTATTCCTTATACCCTTTTCCAGTGCTTATCCTACACTACGGACGCCCTAGTGTATGTACAGTCCGCGTGATGTCAGAAATGCTTACCCCTCTTTCCGACTCAAGGCATACAGAAGCGGGGGGTAAATTTACCCCCAGAACCATAAGCCGGCTATTTCCTCAAGACACTCTATTCCTTATACCGTATACCTTTACCAGTGCTTATCCTACACTACGGACTCCCTAGTGTATGTACAGTCTTTGTGATGCCAGAAATGCTTACCCCTCTTTCCGACCCAAGGCATACAAAAGCGGGTGGTAAATTTACCCCCCAGATTTGCCGATCACGCATCTTCGTACCTACCAACGAGTGCGCCCGGGTTGTTCCAATGTACCCTTCCCAGTCGGCGATGTCACATTTGCATTCTTTAGCGCAAAGTATGTACATAGCAACCTTTCTCCCAAAACATGTAAACACTACATGCTTTGCCGACGATGTAAATAGTATATATACATCCGGTGCGATTCGGCTAGCTTTCGACCTCCTCCCCCTGGCCTCAAGTTGTTTACTGCATAGACCCGAACACGCAGTGAAGGATTCATTCAGGCTTTTTAATCCAAGTGCTTCCCTGATGGTTTTGAAGTTTTCGCTGCTGCTGGATGCTTTGCAAGGCGCTGGGAGAAGTAGTAGGGGAAACCAGTCCAAGTGCCCACCAACTTCACCTCTCTGACTCTGTGACACACCAATCCACATCTAGCTTTTGTTTCAGCTTTGGCCATCTGAAGAAACTAGACGACTTTGGCTGCTCGATTACATAGAACAGGTCAGCAGCTTGTATAGGGGCAGAATTATGCTCTCCATCACGCTTGCCATTTGCATTGGCTGCCACCACCGCTTTCGAAGATCCAAGGCCACACAATTTCAACCACAAAGGGGGAATCGTGATAGTACTTGTAAGGTGGTCGTGTCAACAGCAAGACCCGCATCAACCCCTACATTATTTTTAAAGGTTTCAACAATTCTGGCTCTTGCTTCGAGTTCAGGGCTCTAAAGAAAAGGAGGCGAGAAACCAAACACCTCAATGTACTTCCCGAGGTGAGCCAGATCCAAGTCCAACATGTAGGCATAGTTAAGACCACTCCGTTCTCCTTGCAATGGGCAAGCATAGTGGCATAGCGATCAAAGTCACAAGCCCTTCCGCAGTGTGCGCATTATTGTGAGTCTCATTCTTTGCAACGTCGAAAACCTTCATTTGTTGCTGCATTTCCGAGTGATGGATCCAGACTGCTGGAACACCTCTTGTGTTCCCTGTTAAGAGTCGAAAAAGAACGGTAATATGTATTATGTAAGGAAGGTTCCCAGAGATTCAGAAATCGCTTGGCCACCGCTTGGTATTCTTGTGTTTAAAGTGGATATGTTACCTCGTCGCGCTAGCAAAACGCAGGGTTGCGCTAGGTTTGGCGCTAGGATCAAGTACTTAGGTAACTTAGATAAGATTAACAAACAACACATACATGTATTGGTCACTAAACTTGTTGATTGGTCATTCAACACACACACACACATACACCCGCACAGGCCCAAGAGCAGCAACTGTTTGAAAGGCAGCAAAGCGCCGACAAAGGCAGCTACTGTTTGAAAGGCAGCGACTGTTTGAGATAAGACTAAGCGAGTTCTTGATCACAGACGTTTGGTGGCCTCATGCACTGGCAGGAAAGCGCTAGATCCGCGCTAGGCCCCTTTGCAACTTTGACCACTTGTCCAAGTGCTGAGCAGGGCCTACTACTCCCACTATTGCAAACATACACACAGACGCGCGAATGGGCTGCACCTTTGCTGCATGACGTTGCGCATGAACAGCGGCTCAGACAATATGCCGCCAACCTGGTGGCCAGAGTTCAAAGAGTGAAGAAAGTTGAAAAAGCAAGAAGGGCAGCTGCTGGGGTGGGGGCGAGGGCTTTGTTTTCGCAAAAAAGGATAGGAAAGCCATTAACCATATCTTGACAACTTGTTTCTGGGTGCAAGAGGACGGCTACTTTCAGCCTCACATTTGAAACAGTTGGACTCTGTAAGTAAGAATGCAGCAGTTAAAAGGGCATGCGCAACATACAACCATATACATGAGCGCATGTTGTGTACATGATAGCCACCGCTTGGAATTGCTGTGGTTTCAACCTAGGATACTGATTTTAGAACGTGTTTTTTCAACTCTAAATCCTGTGCCTCTTCCAACGACATCACCGCTTCAGGGAGCACCGCGGTCAGTTGGGGCTCCGTCATCTTGATCCAAGCTCTCTGAGAGTCAGAATCACAGCTGAAACTCTTCAAATCCGGGACACGAGAACGATTGTTATGAAACATACGATTGTTAGAAAAGAATGCGTACCCAACCTTTCGACTTCTACGGCAGCTCGCCCCAATCACACCGGCTGACGCATTCATAGATACAGCAGAAGAACATCAAGGGTCAAGGGCAACATGGTTAAAAAATGTTAAAAACAACTTTTTGCTCTGCAGGGTGACATGGTGTTTTTTGACAGGTGTTGGCGTGGCCATCGGCGACGAGATGCTCGTGTCCAAAAATGATTGCAGCCATGTGGTTGATTTCGCATTTGCAGAGTTGAACAACTCTGTGATGTTGCAGGAAGGGCTGCGCAGTTTGCGCATGCACTTGGGAAGACTCTCGCTAAAAGCCGAGCCTGGCACATACAACCTGTGCTGGTGTCCTAAATCTGCCGGTTGCAATTTGAACTCCTTCCGAGCGCCAGCTGGTTCTTTGCAAGTCCATTGTCCACCAGGCCAGGACATGACAGGACTGCTATTCTCACTTTTGCACGTCTGTGGTCAAAATACGCCCCCTGCAACAGGTACTTACTTCATGAGGCGGTCGGTGCGATGCGCAGAATGCCAGCAAGGTTATTATTGTACCGGTGGCTACATGGACGATGCTACGCGATTGCCTTGCTCAGTTGGTCGAACAACGCAAGCTAAAGGGGCCACATTGAGCAACCAGTGCGTGTGTGACCTTGGACACCTGTCGAATTATAGCATGCTCAGAAAATGTTCCTTTACTTTTTGCAAACTTCATTTCTGAGGAGGCTTAAAGGATCTTAAAGGACAAAGATTAGAGTGGTGGGGTCGCAAACTGTGTGTCTCGTTTTTGTCCTTCTCCGCCTCAAACATCCCGATCTCAACCTAACCATTTACACCTCTTCATCCTCCTCCCATTGTTCCCCAATAGTCAGGCTATGGAGATCTTGTTCTGCGAGTCATTTGTCTTGGTCACGTTTTCACCGTCTTCTGGGAGTGCGCCGGAGTCGCCGTGTGTGGCATGCCTTCGGTTCCTTTGCACCGTTTTTTGTCCTATAGTTTTCGGAGTTTCCCGCGGTCGTGGCTGCTAAGCGTTTAATTTGGTCTTTGAGTTTGCGAAGACGCCGGTCCTCGAGATGTGAAGCAAGGTTGGCAAGGCTCAGTGAATCGCCAAGGTGTTTTCGTATTGTTTACGTTCCACCAGGCGAGTTGCAAGACTCTTCAGGCAAAGTATACACGGCAACTTTCTTTGCTTCCATGTAGGCACAACAAATTACAGCGACTAGGCCCACTGTGCGCTGATGTGAATACATTGCACTCTGTAGCGCGTGAGCGCTTAACACCGTCTTTTACTTTGTGCATATTTTCTCTGGCCTCTTGGATGGAGTGCACATTTGTGTTCCCCAACGTACACTGTAGCAACTCTTCCTTGCTTGCGCACATTGTCTTCCTGGGTCCTGAACAAAACCTCCTTTGACGCAAAAAACACGACGACCACACAACTTTCGTGCCATTATTTGGCGTTACCGTCACTTACAGTAATTCTATTCCACGTAACAACAATCGTGGACCACAAAGAAAGATTTCTGCTTTCTGGTCCTGTTGTCTCTGTGTGGAATCAGTGCAGATGTGGAATCAGTGCAGGTTGTTGCATTTAGGTTATGCAAGGAGGGACGCAAGAAGTGAAGAATGTGTGGGCCATGAAACACAAATTTATGTCCTACTGTAAGCGCTGTCTTTTCTTATGTCCATATTGAATGAAAGAAGGTTGTTTGCGTGTGACTTCCTCATGATCAGCGAAGAGCAAACGCAACAATGCACAACAACGAAGCATTCTGGTCTTGATGACTGGGTCAGGGAAGCGATTGATCGATTGATTACGGTAACGCTTTTAAATATATGGTGGCCGGGCCCCGGGCCCCTTCATTTTAAATGTAGACGGATCCCTGTTGACATTTCCTCTACAAAAAAGGGGAGCTGTTGTAACCAGGCAGTTTGGGCGCCTACAGAGCCCGATTTTTGTAGAGAAATCACTTTGCTTTCTGCCCAGCAACTAGGTCGATCTAGCTTTTCAAACCCTCATCAAGGCGCCTGGACCACCAAGACCACTTGAACGACCAGGACCACCAAGAGCACCACCAACACCGCCTAGACCGTCAAAAAACCACCAAGACCACCGGGACCACCAAGACTACCAAGACCACCGAGACACCAAGACCGGACCACCAAGGCCACCGGACCCCCAAGACCACCAAGAGCACCACCAACAGTGTACTTGAGCTCAGTACCAAATAAATGCGGCCGCACATATGTAAGCTGACCGTATAGATTTAAAGCGTACATTCATTCCGCGTGTTTTAAACACAGGCGGGCTGGCAAAAGCCTTGCTGGAGGTACTCTAAACTACCGACCTGTTCACTTGTTTCAAAAATCGCATATGTAAATATGTAAAACAACAATACCGTACAAGGAAACAAGACACTCAGGTTGCGGAAGACAGAACATGCGCGCCAAAAATCTAGTTTCCAGAGAGCTTCACACATGGAGGTCACTGGCTTATAGTCTAGTCTTGAACCAATGGCACGGGGCGGCAGGCAGGTAACTAGAACAATACAATCACCGCATTCCGGATTTGCGTGTGCCTCAAGTTCAATGACCCGCTTCTTGGAAACCTCTTTCATGTTGAAACGATTTGATGCTGCTTGAGTCTCCATCCTGCCAATATAAATACACTCTTTGGGATCCCTTGCCTGATTAAACCATATACTGTACATCCACAAGAAGCAGACCTTTCATCGAAGACGTTCAGCAAACACTTCAACACGATTGTTTCTCGAAGGGTCATTGGTTGGGCAAAACTTGAAAGGCAGCCGCGCCCACATGCACCCTTATGAAGTGTGTTTTCCTGTTCTTTCCGGCCTGTCAGGATATGGACTTGAAGTGCAGACATGCACTGAGTGTGTGGAGGGCTTCTACAAAGCCACACGTGGCAACGATCCGTGTTCTTCCTGCCCAGAGAACTACACAACGAACGCTGCAGGTTCTTTCTCTCCTGACAGTTGCATTGAAGTCAACATGGACACTACTTTTGGAGCTAGTGAGACCCAGAATTCCAGCCGTGATGGAAGCACAAACAACTCAGTTCCTGCTGTAGCTCTAGGTATTTCTTTTGAAGTGCTGGATGGAAGTCCAGTTGATAAGGATCAGTTCTCCGAAGTGCTCAGGCAGGTGTTCTCAGGCATGAAACGAATAGACACTTCCAGGATTGCAGTGAGGTTTGCGGCTGCGACTTTGCGTCGCTTGTCAAGCACCATGACGGTGATTGTGACTATGAATTATCGAACTGCAGAAGAAGCACAGGAAGCTCTTGACATGGATGTCAATGAAGTGTCAAGTCAAATTCAGGAAGCTGCGCAGGAAAGCATGGCATTGGAGGTCCAACCCACTGTATCCGAGCCAGAGGTGGAAAGCGTGGAAGTGAGATGCGAGGGCAATCGAGCCATTCCGCCCGGAGTGGTCGCGTTGACATCCGACGATTGCAAATGTGGCCCTGGATTTGGCCTCAAAGATGGTGAATGCCTTGCTTGCCAGCCTGGCGAATGGAAAAGCACGATAGAAGATAACACATGTCATGATTGCGACTCACAAAAGTCGACAACAGCAACTGGCGCAACATCTCTCGCAGAATGTAAGTGCAAAGCTGGGTCTTACCAGAGCAAGTCTGATGAATCCGTGTGTCTCCCTTGCAAAGAGGGATACTTTTGTGATGGCTCTGGCCAACATTCCAGGTGCCCAGAGAACATGACGACAGATCAGACGAATGCAAAAACTAGTACTGACTGCGTGTGCAACAAGGGCTATCAAAACCTGCAAGGGTTCTGTTCGCCTTGCCCTTCAGGCCGGTACAAGTCCAACTCAGGCAACGGCAGCTGCTCTTCAGTGTGCCCCATCAATGCCGACAGCAGCCCGGGCTCTACGGCAGAGTCTGACTGTCAATGCCGCATGGGCTTCCATAAAAAAACTGAAGTAGGTCAGGATACCTTCGAATGCGCCAGCTGCTTTGACTACGTTGGAGTGATGTGCCCTGGGGGCGAGACCAATCCTGTTGCAAAACAGGGCTACTTCCAGACTGGACCGACCATGGCAGTGGAATGCCGTGTACGCATGATGGATGAGGCTGAAACCTTCAGCGTATGCCATGGAAACAACACTTGTGCACTTGGATCAGCAGGGTGGCTTTGTGGTGAATGCGATGCCCAATTTGCCCGAGATCAACCACTGCAACAATGCGAGCCTTGCTGGACACAAATGTCCCAAGTTGCGCTCATATCAAATGTGCTTCTTCACTTGGTGCAAACTTCTTCCGTCGGTTTTGTGCTCGCAAGTTTAGCTGCATCATCTGCAGTGACTGGCGTCGAACCCTTCTCCACGAGCCTTATCCGCATTTTCACTCATTGGGTGGAGGCCAGGCTTGTGAAATCCATGATGCTTGAGCGCAACGTTTTGGGTTTGCGGCTAGGGTAACCAACCACCTACTTTTTATGACTTGATTTTTCTTGTCAAGGCTTGCTCCGTTGTCGGCGATTTTGGCCTGGAGAAGCTACCAGCCTTTACTTGGTCGCAGGAGGCGCTCCAAGCAGATCCTAACGCCACATCGGGGTCAGATGGACCAAAGACATATTTGTGGCCCCCAGTTCTAACAGAAGCAATGGACACCCTTTTGTCGGTCGCAAATATCATGCCCAAACTGTCTATCGATTTTGCTTTACACTGTTTTGGTGCAGAAGTGCTTCCCAAGCAAAGCATGTTTGTGGCAGCAGTATACTACTTCTTGCTACCTTTCTTTGTCATGGGTTCTACGCTTCTTGTGTGTTTGGCAGCCGTTCTTGTTGTGGTGCCACTTGCGAAGAAGCTTGCAGGGCATCAATTCAATGAGAATTTCAATAAGAAGAAACGACTCGTCAATCAAATAAAAGAAATCAAACAACAGAGAGAAAAGCATGGACAAACGGTGAGTCTGGCATCGCCTCAAGAGAAGGCAGTCAATGCGATTAGACCGAGTTTGTCCGAACCTTATTATGAGGCGGCGGACAGTGCATTCCAATCGAGTTTGCTAGAGTTCTCCCTTTCAGATTTGAAGATGATCTTGCAGTATTTGGTAGAGAAGCAGCAATTACAAAATGATCAAGATGTCGGTAGCAAGAGACCGGCTTCGGTTGGAGCTGGTGACACTATCTCTCCTGGTGGCAGTTCAGATGATCCTGACGAGAAAGATCTTGAAAAGTATGAAAAGTATGATTTCGGCCTCTTCCCACCGTCTACGACAGCTCGGGATGTGTGGAGGTACAGCTTTCCAGTGATGTGGGTTTGTTTGGTTCGCGTATGGCCAGAGATACTGTCGAGCTGCTTGAAGCTTATTTGGTGTAGCCCAGTTCCAGAGTACAACAAGGCAGAGGACGAACCCATCATCGTTCAACGACTGATGATGCACCCAGACATCAGGTGTTGGGAGGGAGACCACCTTCCAAGCGCCGCGCTGTCAGCGGCAGGCTTAGTTCTTTGGTGTGCTGGGATTCCATGTTCGCTGTATTGGGTCATTCAGAACCTCGAGGATCGCTACAGCATGGATAGTTCGCGCAGATATGGAAACGTAATTCATGGTCTTGATCCATCTTTTTGGTGGTGGGACATCATTGTTAAGAGATTTGACACTCTATTGATGCTCTTGGTAAACTCTACATCCATTGCGGATGATGCGAGGGCCAAGCTCCTTCTGTTTCCAATTCTCTCCGGGATGCAGCTTGCCCTTATGGCTTGGTTTAAGCCTTACACGAAAAGCCGGTCAAACATCCTGAATTATTTGGAGTTTGGACTGTTGCTGGTGCGCTTTGTACTCTTTAGCACAATAGCACTGATCATTATCATCTATCCATCTGCTGCCTTTGCGTGGTTCCTTGGTGGGTCTTTGCTTTTCATCATGGCTTGCACACTCATGCTTTTTGGCATTCACTTCTTGAAACAGTTTCTCAAAGAAGAGATCGACAAGATCGAAGAACAGCCAGAAGATCCAAAACCGGATGAGAACAAGCCAAGAGCGAGATCTTGCCGAGAAAGGGCGATCAACATGGCAGGCCGCAGACGTGTTTCATAAGCTTGGCTTGGACGATTGGAAACGCTGCCCAAAAACAGACGGATGACATGTTGCATCCCGTTGCTTCAGGCTATGTCATATGTTGTATGCGTCATGCGTCTCACGGTATCAAGGTTTTGCGCAATGGTGATCCATGCTTGTTGCCATGTTGAAAAATCGAATTGACTATGTTAATCTATTATACTTCGAGTGATCCTCACCCTGAATGGCCATCTATGCAGATTGACACGATGTTCTGTTTGGCATATACTCTGAGTTCTATCTTGCAAAATTGCTGACATTCTATCGTCTACGTCGTCTACCATAACTTCTTGCATTTTGTCTCGCATCATTGCTGGCGTTCTATTTGGCATTCTACTTGGCAAATACTCTGCCATTCTATCTGGCGTACATTCTGACATTCTATTTGGCACACATTCCGACATTCTAGTCATTCTATTTGGCGAGGTCCGGCGGTGTCCACTGCGATCTGGAGCTGGTGTTTGAGGTCCGGCAGGGAACACTGCCGGCCGAAGCTCGCGGTTGAGGTCCGGCGGGGAACGCTGCCAAGCGACCCTCGCAGTTGAGGTCCGGCGGGAACACTGCCACGCAACCCTCGCAGTTGGGGTCCGGCGGGGAACACTACTAGCCGAGGCTGGCGGTCGAGGTCCGGCGGGGAACACTGCCTACACGCGGAAAGCTTGTTAGCCTGACCAGACTGCACAGTGCTTGTTAGTGAACAGCAGGGGGACGGGTCACCGCTGATACCACCCGTCCAACGAAGAGGGCATCAGGTTCTGACGCAGTGGGGGACGCTCCACTGCGCACTTGCTTTCGGAACAATGCTTGAACTTTTCTCCGCTGCTGATCCAACTGCTTGAACTTCTTTAGCTGCCAACCCGATCGTTCAGGCTGCTGCAGGCTCACCAGGTTGATTTCTTGCAACTCAGTGACGGTGTCGCCCACACATTGGAGGCTGTGGACTTATATAGAAAGTTCTGGGCTTTGACATCTTTCCACTGTTCCACCCAATAACCCTTCCCAGTGTGTGCGGGGGGATGGTTTATTGACGTTCAAGTTTCGAGCGGCAGTGACGAGTTTCCTGTTACTTAGTTGCTTGTTTTTTAAAGGTGACGCTGGCCCGCGTAATAATGACAAATAAATCTTGAGTCTTGAGTTGCGGTGTTGTTTTTTGCTTAATGCGTTTTCGTTGAGGAGGAGACTTTGTTACAAGTTTAAGGCGAGTCCTTTCGCCAAAGATGTCAAGAAACTCATGTATATAGCTGGAAAACTACTCAGAGTTCAGTTTGTGTCAGCATCAGCCCGGCAGCCCAGAACAAATTCAAAGAAAAGTCTGTAGTCTGTGTTGGGATTCGAGGTGTAGGTCGCGCGCCCCAAAAAACAAACAACAATATTAAAAAACTCAACCTTGGAAGCGCTAAGGTTACGGCACCAAGTTTTAAAGCATGGCTGGCCCTGTTTCAGAACAGTCTGGACAGTGATTGCTAGGTGATTTCAGCAATGATGAACGATTTCTGACACTGGAGGTGTTATTCGAACCAGCACTAGGCGCAGTGAATCAACCAATGGCACATGAACAAGTGGGAAAGAGCTGCAAGCAGCAGCAACCAACAAATTTAAACATACAAGAGTTTTTTTTGAGATGTGTTTATATATATAATTCTGTTGGGGGTGTGTTGATCGAGTTTGGGGTGTTTGGGGAGTTGTCTGGCTATATTTGAGGGTAGTTTTTTAACCTAGGCCAAGTTTGAACCAACTCTTCCCCCTGTCTTGCCAAAAGTGTTCTTTAAATGAAACGACACGCCGAGACAATTTTCCCAAACATCGAATCTATTTGGAGCAGGGGCTCCACAGAAAGCCGGATCTTTGCAAAATATTTCACAAATTGCGCGCGGCGCACGAATCGAAACATGTTTGTAGCATTGGCTTGGCGGTCTTGTACCTCTTTGTTGTTGGGTTAGTGCTTTAGGGGCGGTTTGGAAAATTGATGATCTCAAACAGTTTTGCTGTCAGTCATGTCACGTCATGACAAGGATTTGTCAAAAGCCCAAAAATGTGCAAAACAACATCAGAAATAGAATATTGTCCTGATACGGAGAGAGAGAGAGAGAGCCAACTTCGTGAATCAACTAAAACAACTGAGAATAATATTCAAGAACATGCTCTATTATGCTCTATTATAGAAACTTGTCAGAACCTTGCCTTCGGCGGTGCCAAAATCGGACTCCTGACCAGCCCCCAGGAAATCCAAAATGGCGGACCTTCTGGGAAAAGTCAAAAAATGGCTACAATAGGCAGCGTTGCATTTGGATCCATTTGGTGTTTTCCGGTTTTTCACTGCTTTTCTGATGTGTTGTATCCTGAATATTTTTCGTTGACCTGAAAACCAAAGGCAAAAATATGGAAAAAAACCATCATGCGTTGATCTGCGCTTGTGTTTTCTAGAGTTTTAAACGTTTGTTTTGTGATCCCCCTTGCACAAGTCCTTATGAAATGGGGATGTTGGTAACCTATAAAATGACTTTTTTGGGGGTCATTTCATAACGATCACAATGTTGCCGGAAATCGGAATTTCAAAAAAACAGCCTCTAAAATCCTGGCCCTCATGTCATAAACAGGTCGGTTCGGATCCTGTGAACATTTTATAAACAGGGATTGTTTTTAACATAGAAACAGCTGGGACATGGTTATTCATTTTATAAACAAGTAAGGATGTGAGAGAATAGAATCATGCTGCAGATGGATACTCATTTTATAAAACACAAAGGGTTGTGTCGGATTTCGGAAGTTTCTGGATTTTTTGATATGTTTGCCAATGGATTTAATAGTCCTTGGTAGGGGAAAACTATGTTATAAACCATTCCCTCTGCCAAAGAGCTGGAGGGTGTGGACAAATACGATGGGCCTTGGCAGGGAAAACTATTTATAAAATGGGTTTGCCATCTATTTCCTGGGAGGGTGTGGACAAATACGATAGGCCTTGGGAGGGGGAAAAAGGTTTATAAAATGGGTTTACCAGCTTTTCCCTGGGAGGGTGTGCACAAATACGATGGGCTTTTGGGAGGTGACAATGTTTATAAAATGGGTTTACCATCTTTTCCCTGGGAGGGTGTGCGCAAATACGATGGGCATGGTGAAGTTTTATAAAATGAGGCGATCCAATCTCCGCGTTTTGGGTCACTTTTTTTGCGCTGTGGTTGGCTCCCTTACAATAGTGGCTCTACAACCAAGGTTT
>CAXAMN010015502.1:38920-87806 GCA_963970005.1 Durusdinium trenchii | reverse complement strand
AGTAGTAGTAGTAGTAGTAATAGTAGTAGTAGTAGCAGCAGTAGTAGTAGTAGTAGTAGTCGTAGTAGTGAGTAGTAGTGAGTAGGGAGTAGGGAGTAGTGAGTAGTGAGTAGTGAGTAGTAGGAGGAGGAGCAGCAGCAGCACACTAAGCTTGCAGGTGCTCATAGGTATCCCCACCAAAACAAGATGGTGAGAAGAAAAACACATCGACAAAGTGTTCACCTCACAAATGGACGGACGTTTTAGAGCAACACCTGTCCACCCTGCCGGGGGTTCCTTCCCATCCTTCCCATCCTTCCCACGTCAAGTGGCACCGATCCCGTGGGCGCTTGCAGCCCCTTGGTGGACCACGAGGAGGTGGGACCCGGCGAGGGGCTCCGATCCCGCCGCGGCAGCCGGCGCATGGCGCAGACGGGAGGTTCCGATGGTGGTGTTCGATTCTTGGAGACTTCCGCCTGAATTCTGCGGAGAATTCTGTTTCAGACGCTGGAGTATCAAAACTTTAAAGAAGGAGATGGAAACTGCCAGAAAACCTCCAGCTCCATGGGCATCTACCATGATTGCTATGTTCTTGCGTGCGAACGTGTCAACTTCATGGTAGCATGCCAAAGCCTCGCTGCGAATCTGTCAGAGACATCAGACATCCGTGTTTTTCCTTTGTGGGAGGAACTGTAGTCCTCAGACAATCATGTCACGGACCCAACTGTAGTTCAAGCTAAGGCTCTCATTGTGATGCAGCTATCAATACTATCAATACTCAAGTCCAAGGTCAAGGAACCTCCGCAACCCCGTGGATTTCTTTGCAGAACCTCAGCTCATGTCATACAGTCATAGAGTCATATAGAAGAACTGACCTAGCCCAGGTCATGCCATGCCCAGTCATCTCCTCTTTGGTCTCATCTACCAGCACCTTCTTCTCGCCAAGCTCCAATTCCTTTTCTATCTCCTGGCACGAACAAGAGATGAAAGATCCAGGACTCTCAGAATTGAATTGAAGAATGGTTGCATCCGTGGTCTTCTCTTCCGCTCAAAGCTGTGCCGAGCATAGCTTATAGCTTGAATCTTGAAAGCAAGATCGAAGTGCTATGCTTCGCTTATCCCATTTTAACTCACTGCCGTTTGAACAACCCCTAGAAACACAATGTCTTGAACTGAGAGCAACCAAGATGTCAAGAGTATATGTATGCTCAGATTCTCAATGGTTGTTTTGAACGGCTGCTTGACTCCTTCATCTGCAGACCGTGCTGCAACTCCTCAAGCACAGCAGGTTTTCAAGCAAATGTGCCACGTGGGTCAAGTTGTGTCCCATCTGAATTTGACATCGTTAGCATCTTTATATAACTAATCAACTAATCGTGTAACCAATGGGTGTCTTTAGAAAACGACGCAAGGAAGCACATGTAAAAAAAAGTTGGGAGTCTTCAAACTGTGGATACAGCCTCGGAAAACTGCGAGGGGAAGAAAGAGCGGTAGTAAAAAGTTTCTGTGATTTTCCTATGTTCTTTGAACTCCAACAAACACCTCTTTTCAGATGCTTTCAGTAAATGTGTGCTCCATCGTGTCTCGCGGACGGACGTGTCCTCCCGCTGGTGCTCGGCCATGATGTGCTTCCGGCGGACGGACGACTCGTAAGCTTCCATGGCGCTCTCGCGCGAGAGCTGCATCCTCAGCACGACGAAAGGCCGGGCGCCTCCCTGCCACGCGCGGCCACCGGGCGGAAGAACGGCCGTTCCAAGCGCGAGGCCGGTGCCCAAAACGCCACAAGGGGTGAAGTGAGAGACGCGATGAAGTGAGCTTTCGCGCATCCAAATCAAAATGTGTGGTTCATCTGCATTCTCCATCTCCAGATCGCGCTATCATTGATCACCCAGCAACATGGGTATTTTCATAGGGAGACCCCCTGGTGCAATAGGCTTTGGCTATTTCCCTTCCAGGGGGTCTTTGAGAGGTCTCCCTTTTTTTATACACACCCACATCGGCATTTGGGTGAGTTACTGTAGTTCAGTATTTAGTCTTATTCCTTTTCCTTCATGTCCCTCCCCAAAATCTTGCCCATGTCCCTCCCCAAAACCTTGCTCATGTTTTGAATATGTTTGACTGATCTGATGCTGGCTTCAACAGCTCTGGGAGCCCCTGCTCGATGGCTCGTTGGCGTACTCGAGCTTCCTCTTCGCTTTGATCCTGCCAACGGCAGCTGTGGAAGCTCCATCGTCGCCCGAGCTTTTCCCGAGCTTTTGCCTGGCCTTTCTAGAAAAGCCGGGAAAGGTGTGAGGGTGAATCCACCGAGCAGGATGGAATGCGATGGAATAGGTCCATGTTTTTTCGTACCTGTTATATAAGTATAGTACAAAATCCGAACCTTTGCAACCCATCAAGTCAGTGTTCTTGAGTGGGTTCTGTCAAAGCTTTGTCAAGAATCCTGTGATGACTGCCCTGCCTGTTCCTTCATCTTCTCTTGCCAGGAGTAAAATTGAGAGGCGTCATGTAGATCCTCCTGGTAACGCTTCAAAATCTGATACTCCTGGCGCAGCACGTGGGATTAAACAACAAACGTTTCACAGCTCTTGCATCAAAAATGGCTGCGCCTTGGCCTGCTTCTGCTTGAGCAATGCGTCCTCTCGCAGGACGGAGGCCGTATTGTGCCTGCAAAATAGATATAGAGAGAGGAAAGGCTTCACGCGTGGCTTTTTCACCTGTTCCCGACTCCAAAATCAACTGTTCCTTACTTCTGCCATCCACTTTTTTCCCAGGCAGAGTCAGGATGTCAGGCCTCACCGTAGCATCCCCGGCAGGCGCCACAAACTTCCTCAAGCACACGCTCGACTCGCTTCGTGTCGAAAAAAAAAGCAGCGGCCGCGAGCGAAAAGCATTCTGACCATGCTGACCACTCCGTCTGTGTGCTTTTGATCGTTTCGAAAGAAAAGTATTTTCCAGCATGTTCCAATCAGAATGGCAGTGTCAAAGAACCCGCGTCGCATCGACCGGTCAGTTTCGGCCCAGCGTCTTGGCGGTCTTGGGGTAGAAAGTGCACTCTGCCATCTGCTCAGCTTCGACCTGTGAAGTGGATTGAGAGCTCATGAACTTGCATCATGCTCCCTCATGCTCTCCCTCATGCTCCCTCATGCTCCCCTTTCTCTGCAATCGTGGAGCAATGATCAAGACCAGCGCATTCTGCGTTGACTCTGCGTTGATGTTGCTGATTGTGAACATACACGGCGCTCAAAGTGCAACCCAACGAGGACCCCAAACCTTTTGGCACTTGCACCAGCCCCTAGAGAGATCCCTCTATGCGGGTCCGACTCCTGCTTAATTGAGCAGCTGGGTACTTTTGCCCAACTTCCCTTGGATTTGCAGAGATTGATGCCAGGCTGGAGCATCCAAGACGTCTTCGCCTTCTTCTTCAGATCTTCCATCACCACTTCGTGATCACGTCGGGCGCCCGTTTCGAGGCCTTGAACCGTTTTCGACGGCCCGGCGCGGCGCGGTGTTCCGGGGAGCGCCCGGGGGTCGTGGGTCGTGGCGAGAAGAAATCATCTGAATCAGTGACGGTCAGTGCGAGACATCCATATATACATCCATAGACTGATGCCTGTTTAATCACCTGTGGGTATCACCCCCTCTATAAATCAATCACTAGTCACTAGTAAAAGGCCGACCTATGGTTGCGAGGTCCTTTGCTTTGCTCTGATCATGTCTGATCTATGAAACAAGACGCCAGATCCAGATCCGTGCATGTCACAAGTCTCACGTTCGTCCAGTCAGTGGTCTGCATGAGATGAATCCATGAAACTGAGACCCGCGCTGAAGTGATCATCCTCTCTGTATTTGGCCAAAACCTTTGCCTCACACCGCCGGACCCGTGGAAATCACCGATGGCGTATCAGCTGCGTAATCAATATGATCTGCCTACTGCACTCATGTTCCAGACATGACTCATGGGTGGCGGGAAACCCATGTTCCGCACCTGGTTCTGTGGGGAAGCTCTGTGGGGTCATGTGGGTGAAATGTCGCACTCGAGCTGATGGGGTGATGTAGCAGGTTCCCTAGCAGCTTCTTGGAGAAGGTTGGAAGGCCTTTTCCTCCTCATATTTCTTCTTCTTCTCCTCTTCCACCTGCAGTCGCTCTTTTTATCCAACGGTTTGGAGAAAATTGACAGAAAAAAGGGGACAGTAAACATAAAATTAATCAAACAATGAAGGAAACAAAGCCTGATGTACTAACAATGACTATGTCCATCTATGTCCTCATTTATTTTCATTGTTCATTTCAGAGGCAGTCAGGGCCTAGTGACCCGTCATGCAAAAAACAAAAAAACAACCCATGCGCCGCCCATGCGCCGCCCAATCGAAAAAACCTCGCGGAATTCGTCATGAGTCGTCGCCCATGTTCCGCCCATAGCCGTCACGGCTTTGTTCTTCGCTTCGCATCCGAGACAAGGAGAGATGCCTCGCCTTTTTCAAACTGTTCTTGTGGATGGAGGATGGCACTGGCTGTGCCTCATCAAGGTGGAAAGAAAAGGCAACATGCAAGAATGAGTCTTGGTGGGGAGCTGTCCGTCCGCTCTGAAAACTGCTGCTCAGCTTGGACTCGGCTTGGAAAACTGCTTTCGTCTCTGTCCTGCAATAGCACTATTGCACGCCCCTCTGGCCTTGACCTCTCGACTAATGACATCAGGCTCGGGGATGAGCCGAGGCCTCCAAACAACAAAACACTCACAGCAACGCACGGAATGTTTCTGTTATGTCACACAAGAAGGTGCCAGCTCCAATGGGATGCTCCATGATCGTTCGCTACAGGATGTCATCGTGCTGCGGTCGGGTGGATGTCAAGGTCTGGTTCTCTGGCCTTCTAATGGTTGAATTCCTGGGGGCACAAGGGAAGCAGGGAAGCAGGGTGCTCCTTTTTCTCGCAAGGCTGGACACGCAGCAGCCATGTGGCGTGTCTCATCCAAAAAGCTGGAGAAGTATGCCCAGTTGGCTGCTAACCTGGGAACGACCATGATTGCGAAACCGGATTCAGGTCAGTCTCACCACCCCACTACCGCTTACTTTTCCACAAGACGCATAAGACTCACACGACCCAAATCTGCTAAAGCGTTGAAACAAAGAACCACAGCACCAGGCCATGAGAAGCGCTGAACTCCAACGGATAGAAACCAAAGGAACTCTTGGCATGGTCAGGCGCTTTTCCCGCAGTCGTCGGCTCCGTGCTCACGCTGTTACAGGATGCATGCGAAGTCGTCGGCAATCCAAGCAATGAGAAGAGGTCGGCCCTAAGTGAAAACAACGCTTGCTTCGAAGAGTTGGGAGGTTCAACCTCTACGCTGAGCTCTTTTCCAAGAAAAAGCTGGCTTTGGAAACCCAACGCTCGGCTTTTCACATGTCGCCCCCTAGGTGAGGAACATTGACTTCCAAAACCAAGTGGACCAAAAGATCTAGGGCTCTGACAGCAAAGCTCCTTTGACTGCGAAATGCACGGGAAAAATGGCCTCAGCACAGCCACGAGTACCGGTCCGCCAACCCATTTAACCAACCAACCAACCAAGCAAGCAAGCAGGCAAGCAAGCAACCAACCAACCAAGGATTCAGGGTAGGCTGGTTTTGAAGAGGCTCCTCTACTGGTGATTAACCCGTCTACGTCTTTCTGGACTTGGGTACACCATGGTAGACCCTTTCTGTTTGACCGTGAAACCATTAGACCTTCACCCTGCGCAAGCCTCCACCTTCACCGCCCAAGAGACCTTCAAAGAGGAGCTTTGCGCGTGGAGCGCGGGCTTGGAGTTCACCTCCAGCAACCAAACGCCTCCAGAGTTGTCGATGAGCAAGTCGAAGGCCATCAAACTGTAACCTCACCAGCCACGGGAAGCCACGAAAGGATGTCAAGAAGGTGGAAAATTGCACGAACGCATCCTACAGGTTGTCCACTTGATGTGGTAGAACAATACGGCCCGAACTACGTGAGTCGTCCGAAGCGCTGGCGCACAACTAAGCCCGGAGCAGTGTACCTGCAGCGAAGCTGCGAGAAAAAAGAAACTTGGCTCTGTTGGACTCGATGAGTTTTAAGAGCCAGTCCTGTCCCCCAACCTGCTTTCAAGGGGAAAAAGAAAGAACAAAATGAAATAAGGCAGAAACGTGTCAACTCGGCCAAGTTGCATCAGCTTTTGTGCGATATGCCAGAGCCTTGGGTTGCCAAAGGGTTAAGACATCGCGCACCATGCGGAGAATGCGACACCAAATGGTTTCAGGCTGAACTTCACAAGTTCCTTCCTGTTGGAGGTGAAACCATAGCTGGTCCAGGGTCCAGTTCTGACCACTCGCATGTCGGCTGGTCTTTGTTTGCACTGCGTTGTTGCTGATGTGCGCCTGAAGCTCCTGGTAACTAGCAGCGTCATAGCTTCCGGCACAAAATCGGACGAGGCCTTCTCGGAACACGAAGGCCTGCATCTCTGGATGTAGTTGAGTCACCAAAACGTAGACTCGAAGGTCTATTTTGCGTCCTTCCACTTGCAAAGGGTTGTGGATATACTGCGATGCGATACATGGCCTAGGAGGTCTCTTGCTCGCATTCTTGCCTTCCAATATCTCAATGTGACGTCCTTCACCCAACTGACACGGCTTCAGAATCCATGCAGCCTCTGGCTCAGCCAAAGCGGCTGCTTCAAAGTCTCTTTCTTCCTTGGTTGTGCAAGCCACTCCCTTGCAATCGGCGTTCTTTATACCTTCGCATCACCTTTAAGTCAGAGTTTAACCTAGTTTAACCTTCTTCATCCAGCTTTTATTCGGTGTCCAGAAACAAAAAGAACAACCGGTGCAAATGGTGCCAATGAGGTGTCTTCTGGCAGAATGAAGGTCTCCGGACAAAAGGAGTGCTTTCGGAGCAGCCTGGCCAGGCGGTCTTTACAGCTTAGCTCGTGCTCTCCGGGAAAGTGGTTCACGAGGCATCCAGGGAGAAGTTTAGACCTCACTTCAGACAAGGAGGGAGTCTTTGCATCCCAAAAGTTTCAAGCTGTTTTTTTTTTGCGAGTCCTTCGAAACACGAACAGTACTTTTGAAAATCCAAAGGTGTGGGCCAAAATTCTGCTTCTCATTCTGAGCTACAGCAAGCTGGCAGAAGGAAAGGCATTGGCCAAAAGCACATCGGCGCTCTCGGGCCGATCTGTGGGCCACACACCTCCCGTGGCCAGCGTCCGAAGGATCAAGGAGATGGAACCTTTCCCAACCTGAGCACTGCCACGGGCGAAGACTCCTCCCAGCCTGACCTAATGTAGACTCTTGAGGACCATAATACCCCCCCAGTCCTGAAGAGGATGTTCAATTCAAATGGCTGGATAATCAAGAGTCTACATTAGATTCCCTGAACCAATTCCATCCAACCCAACTTTGACAGAACCGAACACGAGAAAACGTAAGAAAACGTGAGATAAAAGGTGGTTCCTCTTTGGGGCCAAAGCCACCTTGCGATCCTCCATCTTGTGAAGGAATACACGAGGGGCATCTGCACTTGGCGGTTTCTGCACCTCGTCGCGAAGGTCGTTAATACCATCCAGCGAGTGTAGGTGGGTGCAATCGTCCCCAAAGGGACAACCTTCTGGAGTACCAAATCTTTTACAATGAGGACGTTCAGGTGTAGGAGGATGAAAGCGCTGATTCGGCGCTCCGGCCACAGCTCGCATGGCTTTGACAGCTCGCCACTGATTCTGAGCTCCGACCGGGGAGCGTCGGTAGGCACAGCTCGCGCGACTCTCTGGCAGCATGGCATCCAACGCGACCGTTCAAAGATGCCAAGCTGCGACTCTTGGGCCCACCCAAGACCACCCTGGATGAACAGAAGTCCACCAGACCACCCTGGATTCTAAACCTGAAACGCTTCCGAAACCCCAACCAACAAAGATCTCGATCAAAGTCCAAAAACCCTGTTTCGTTTCACCCCCATGAAGATGCCCAAACAACAGGGATCACGATCTCCAAAATTCTAGATGGGGTCCTCGCTTTTGCATCCATTCAGGGGGCACTGTGTTCTTGCCGATTTGCGGCAAATCTGTTCTCTATCCAGCCTAGGCTGAGTGAGGTTGAAGGGCTTGAACTCCTCGTCCAGGAACAAGTACATGCACAACAAACATTGTAAGATCCAAAATGCTTTCTTCAGAACGCTATGGTGAGTTTTCACACAATACATGTTGCACTGTTGCACCTCCGATTGTTTGCATGCGTCTACTACTTTCTCGTGTCCAAGCAGAGCCCGGGCCAAACAAGCAAGTTCTCTTCGGCCAGCAAACAGTCTTTGCTACAGCATGGCTCAAGAAGAACAGCACTCCGGCAACAGCAGACCGTTGCTGAGCAGACCGGCCGTTCGCTTCTTCTCAGCTTTCTCCATGAAGGTGCCATCAGCCGCCTTGATGGTTCCGGTGGCTTTGTATTCCACCTGTCCAGAAACGCATGAGTCGATGAGGACAAACGAGAAATCGGGATCATCTGACCTGAAAACACTTCCAGATTCCGGCGTTCGTTCTCTCTCTCTCTCTCTCTTTCATTCCTCTCTTTCTTCAGCCAGAAGGGCCTCATCCACCACCGACTTCAGCTGGTCTTTGAAGCTCTGCAATTTGCCGATCACATCCTGCTCACCAAACGGTGCCCGGGCCGCATCTGTGCCGCCACGACCCGGGTGGCGGTGCTCCCTGGTGCTCCCGACTCCGGTGGAGGACGAGGCTTCGCCGGCTTCAATCGGTCCTGCTCGATGTAGTCAACATCATAGATCTTACACCACTCCACCTGTGCAAGTCATTGTAAGAAAAAGATCTATGATGGTTGTAAGAACAAAGGCAAGTCATAGATCTTGCTGAAAAAGAACAGAGGCAAGTCATGGTTGTCCTTTTCGTATCTGTTCTGTTCAGCTCGGCTCTCGCCTTCACCCACTTCTCAAGCTCCTGTTTGGCGAGTTCTGCCCAACTTCTCCAGTTTCATTGATCAAAACCAGGAGATCGAAGAAGCAAAGGAGTCTGAGAAAAAAGACCGGAGTGCAAAACAAAGAGAAGACATTGGCCGCCTTGGCCATATGCTTGGCGGTCTAAACCCTACAGCCCCCTCATAATGATGATCTCATGTGTCACAAAAAGAAACAAATTTATGATGTTGATCCAAGCCCATTTTTGGGGCCTCTCTACGCGTCCATGCACAGCTGGTGAGACTACACACGCTGGGAGAAACAACTGTCACACTGTTCCACACATCCAATAGCTCCTCCACACTTAAGGAGTACCTCAGCAATCATGCCAAGTGTTTCCACGTTTGTGAAATAGACAGGAGAAGCTCTTCTTTTCAACATATCTTTAACATATCCTGTGTACTGCTTTTGCAACTTGAGAAGAACACATACTGCTGAAATCGGGAGAAGCTCACAAGAATTCCATCTATCCCTTTTGGTCCTTTTTGGCCTACATTCCAAGTTATTCCAGGTCAAAACTCTGCATCTCGAAATCTTCCAACTCTGCATCTTCCAGTCTCTTCCAGCTCTGAGTCCTCCCACTGCATCAGCGCCAGCAACGCCGGCGGCGTGCCGTAGCCGCACGAGAGGAACTCCCGGAACTGCGGCACCGTGAGCCTCGGTGTCGTCGAACCGACGGTCCAACCGTCGTCGTCGAACGGCCGTCGTGCACCGGAAGCTCCCCCTCCACTCCCCGAGAAAGAGACCAATCTCTGTAATATGTTCATGACCATGTATGAAACTAGTGTTATTTAATCTATGTATCAAATCGATGTGTTTATGCAAAACAAAACAAAAACACACAATTATATATATATATATATTGTAATAGGTGGTGAAACGAACAGGCGGAAAAGCCCTGGATGAATTCAGGTCTGCCTGCTCTTGTCTACTAAACGCAACGAGACTTCCCTCCTCCTCTTTCCCTCCTTTTTTGCTCGCCACGACGACCGATTGAAACCCGGCCCGACTGTGGCACACCGGGCGATGGCGCTCGCACCGCCTCGCAGCTCCAGCAGAAGGAGGACCAGAAATCATCCTTCAGGCGACTGCGCTCGCTGTGCGGAGTGCGTGGAGTGCGCCATCTTTCGAAGGAAAGACCCAACTTCCAGGCTTCTAGGCTTCTTGTGTGTCCCATCTGGCGAAGAAAGCAGGACGAGCCGGTGGAATCCACAGGAACTTGGAGGAGTTGCATCTGGGAAAGGAGAATTAAGGAAGAAGGCCATTGATGGCTTTGATAGCATACTTGGAAAGCTGCATTAAAGGACTCTGAAGCCACCTGACCACCAGCATCCCGCCAAGAAGAGAGGAGATCAAACATCTGTGCCCAGCGGTCGGCATACGCAGCCAATCCGGCTGACAGCAAGGGCTGGGACAAGGCATTCCACTTTCTGGCCATGCACATGGCACCCACGGCCAGCTCCCATTCCATGGAGGAAGAACAGGCTGAAACACAAGCACTGCAAGAGAAAATGTCATAGCTCTTCCCAATCTTCTTGTACCTCAAGTCTGTCAAAGTCCACTCCCAAGCATTACTGCTCGCACAAGCGCTACTCACAGAGTTGAGGGTCACTGAGTTTGCTCGCACACTGAACTGCCCAAGACTTTGGAAGAACTGCAAAGCATAGGTCCAGCGCGCATTTCGCTCGAATGCGCTGATACCCGTGTTGAAGGAGATCGTATCTGGATCCACCCCCAACTGGCACAAGGAGTCCAACAACGTCGCCTTCTCCCATGCCTGTGCTTTGGCAGCAGCGTTGGCCAGAACATTCCAAGACACGGATGACGTGCCAGACAGACCGGATATCCCTGCAGTCGCACGCTGCCACAAGGACTCGGCAGCATAAGCTGCGTTCAAGGACGTTTCGGTGATCTGGTCCGGTTCTAAGCCGTGCTCTCTGCAAAGTAACGAGGCAACCTGTAAAGTCCTCTGCCAAGGCTTACAGCTTCCAGCCAAGCTGTTGTAGCTCACCACGTCGCATTGCAGACCTGCAGACCTCATTGACCGCCATGACTCGAGGAGGGCACACGCTTTTGGCCAGAAATGTCTCTTGCCCAAGGTGTCCAAGGCCGTGTTGCACGTGACAACGTCACGTTCAATCCATGCCCAGTCCATGTAGGAATAGGTGTTCAAGGAACACTGCCACGCAGAGAGCTCCGTGCAAGTGGACATATATGCGTTTGAAATGATCACTTCAGGAAATCGATGCCTAAGTCGCCTGAAAAACCTCCAGGCCAATGCCCAGTCCCCAACCCTCTGGCACGCAGATAGCACATCCAGCACATCTCTGGTGCTTCCAAGCGTTTCGGGAGAGCGTTCCAAGCGTTCCAGGGTCGCACGAAGGCCCCAGAAGCCCAGATCCACATCCCGCAAGCGTTTCAAAAGACTCCCTGACGCGTCCGAGAAGACTTGCCGAGGCATGGAGGCAAAGACGCTTGGACCCGCAGCTCGTGGCGGATCCCGCGGAGCCCGCGAATTCTGGAGGTGAAGCAAACGATGGCTGGGCCAAAATGGCAACGAGGTGTTTTCGGAGTCCTCAAAACACGACCTTTCCCTATAGTTGTTCCTAATGTTCAACAAAGTTCACATCACAAGGCAAAAGGAAATCAATACAATCTGCATCAAGGATCTCCAAAATCCATTCCCTCTCAAAGAAGCTGCTTTTCCCAAAAATCAAGCAGTGAAAACACAAAAATCTCGCCCAAAGCCGCCCGCAATCCAACCCGTTCGTTCTCTTGTTCCAAGGCATCGAGTTCGGTGGTTGCGAACTCGCGCGTCCGGGTCTCCAACTCCTCCAGCCGGAAGAAGAGCAAGTAGGCGATCACAATGTAGAGAGCTGGGAGAAAAAATGCTTCGATCAAAAGCAGTTTTTCTTCTAAACTCGAAGCGTTCCTTCGAAATTCCGAGGTTGACAGCGGAGGATTCCTTCAAAGGAAATCGAGGCTTGGGATGATCACAGACATCAGAGCTGAAGAGCTGCTTTGGTGCATGGGGACCAAATAAGCTGACTAGAAGTCTAAGTCTAATGAATGCCTCTGACATGGCACAAATCTTGCTAGCAGATCAACTATACCCCTTTGAGGCAAAGTGAAGGCTATGGCTCAAAAGTAAGGCAGGTGTCAGTCTTTATCACCCTTCGCCAATGGCCTTGCTTAGGGTGCAACAGGTTTTGAGCCATAGCCAAAAAAATAAAACTGGCCGGCATCACTCTGCTCCGCCCGAAGTGCTGTAGCAGGACATTTGTACATGAAGCTAGTCACCTTAGGACGCCATGTGATGGCAACAATCTATAGTTCCTTCAGCGATAAATTCGAAAGCAGACTGAGCAGAAATTGTCTGAGGTACGACTGGGAAACATGTCTTATGGTCCCAATCCCTGTTTCGCTTGCACCGAGAATATAACAAATATTAATAAAATACATTAGAATCAGCACCCCGGGCCCCGTAAGCTTTGTTGTCCTGAGGCCGCCGCAAACATTTTCAGAAACTTCTGATATCGACAGCAACCATAAAAGACCTCAGGAAGACAAGCCAAATAAATGCATACTGCTCAAGTCAGTCCCAGAGGTAACAGGCTCACAAAAAGCAAATCTCTGCAGTTAATACGTCCAGAATGAACAGAATCGCGACACTCACCCATAAAAACAAACTGCCCTCTTGTGAGGTGTTGCGAAAAGGATGAACCCAAACGAACACGGCTTTCTAGCTTGGCTCAAGCTGCTTGGTGAATGAATTTGAGCTCTTGCTCTCCAATCTTCTTGTCTTTTAGGTAGGCACAGTCCTGCCGAGGTCCAGCACAGTCACATGCACACACTTGAGGGTTGATGGATCAAATCACACCTGTGTTTTTCCACACTCGTGCATGGCTCGTATCATGTAGGGAGAAAGAAAGACCTGACCATGGTGTATGCGGATCTGCCCAGAACCACCGCGCGGATTCAACCACGTCCTCCATGAAAGCATCCACGGTGGTTTTTCTCGGCTCATAACTCTCCAGAACCTGCAACCGAATGGTCTCCAGGACTCGAACTGCCAGTGGTCCAGTGGTCCAGTGGTCCAGTGGTCCAGGTTCTTATACCATCCAGTAAGTGGTTTGGGAATGTTTGGGAATTTCTTAAGTATCACTTGAGTAAGCAAACCACTTACTGGTTTGGAAACTCAATTGAGTGGTTTGGGAATCTCATAATCACTTGTGTCACTTGCACTAACCCCAAGTGGAGGGCTCGATCACCTTTTTCGGAGGCTCAGTTCACCTCCCGGGCGGCCCAGACTGGGGAGGTCCGCGCTTGCTTCACCAGTGGTCCATCGTGACTCCTTTGCGCATCGTGTTTGCGTCTTCTTCTTCTTCTTCTTCTTCTTCTTCTTCTTCAACATGCGCAAAACCATACGCAAACACGTGCATCATCTACATGCCCATATCCGCATCGACGAGACATTCTAGCGCATTCCGTGAAGACCAAACATGTCATCCTGGAAGACCAAACACCGGCTGAAGCCTTGACGCATTTCTTCAGCAGGAAGACACACTTCTCACCTCGTCATGGCAGAAAGCGCACGCGTCTGAAGCGTGCAAACAAGAGAGACCTGCTTCGCCAGCAAACCAGATTGGAGATGATGTTGATGTTTCCATGGATGAAAACGCCCCTCTCGCTCGGAAGACGGGCCATATGGGAAGACCGTTTTGCCCCTTCTCCCCGGCGTTTTGCGGCGTATCAGCGGGTCGGTGTCGGTGTCCGTTTCGCTCCCCGCCTGGATCCATCTCGGCATCTTTCGGCTTGATGGCCATGACTGCACACGTGGGGGTCACGTGGGGGTCAGGCGCGCGCGGGGAGACCGCGCCGCGCAACGCTGGTCGGTCGAGAATGGAAAGAAGAGCAGTGGAAAGAAGAGATGTGAGATGTGTCCACAAGTTTGGAGAGTATAGGCCCTATAGGCCATCAACTGGGCCATCAACAGTGTGTTTGCACCTAGCAAATTTTGGTTCCAATCTGCCTGGTCGATGGTTTCTGGGAATGCTTCCTTTTGACCATGTTTGACACATCAAGGCTCGCCAGCCTCTTCAAGCCCGCCACCGTCTCATCGCAACACCATGGGCGTGGTGGGCAGTGTGCCGCCAAAGGCGTTTTGCCAAAAGAAGCGTGGATCCAGGGGTGGCTGGAGGGGTGTCTGGAGTTGACTTTGGGGTCACTTTGAGTTGGCTATGAACTTGGGTCAAACCACATGGTTGAGCCATTCGATTCGATGCCTTGGCTCAGCCCTTGAAAGGGCCCACTTGCGCCAAAACCATCCAAGGTAGCAAACTCAAAATGTGTGAAATTCAATGTAGCTTGACGCCACCCATCCTGAAAAACAAAAGCTGATTCTTGCAGACGTCATGGGCTTTTGCTGCTTCCGAACGCTGCTTCGAGAGACCTAAGACTGCCGACCTCCTGCCCATACCGGAACAATGCTCCGTCGATGCAGGCATTGATCCGTAGTCCGGGATATTGTTGGCCAAATCGGAGCAGCGCAGCCACGCATGACACACATGGTGGCTCAGTGATGGAAATGGTCACGGTGCCATGCGCCCCCGAGCACATCAGCTTCTGCATGACTGTCAAGGCACGAGCTTCTGCGCAAGCTGAACGGTCAACTGCACTGGCAGTGATGGATCGTGCTGCACCCGCTCCCACATTTCCTTTGTTCCTCCGTTCCAGTCTTCCACTGAGCTGTTTGGTGTCCGTGTAGATCTCATAGTCAATGATGCAGAGGACATGCGTGTGGGAGAGACGCAGAAAGCCCGGTTTCTCCACCAGCTGAGGCTCAGCGCTTTCGACCAGCTTC
The DNA here is from genome assembly GCA_963970005.1 of Durusdinium trenchii. NCBI lineage: Eukaryota > Dinophyceae > Suessiales > Symbiodiniaceae > Durusdinium > Durusdinium trenchii. Next base: position 73,003 of record CAXAMN010015502.1, on the reverse strand, counting down.
GAGCTTCCCAACAGCTCGCAGCTGCCGATCGCTCCGAAGGTGATGGTCTCGAGGCAATCCAAGTTGGGCGCAGGCTTCAGCAATTCGGAGGCACCTTCAGCAGCCCTCTCCTGCGTGCCGTCGCGAACGAAGAGCAAGAAAAAAGCGTCAGTTTTCACACTCCCAACAGCTCTGCTAACAAGTACCTGGTGGTAGAAGAATAGCAAATACCTGTGCACCAGTGGATTGCTACATTAGATTGGAGGAGATTCCTTTTTCACGACGGTATGACTTCCTGTTTTGAGGTTCTGCAACTTGAGGAAGTTTGGTTCTGCGCCCTTGTTCCTAGTAGTAAGGCCAGGAGCCCCCAAGGACGTAGCGTGCTCCCTTCGTAGCGATGCCCGAAAGGCTCCGTTCGTTGCGTCCTCTTCCCCCCCCCCCCCCGATAGAAATCTGTTTCAGATCTTCGCAGGACTTCCTTCAAAGATGGCAGGAGTTGAGGACGAAGTTCTGGCAAAGCATCCACAAGAACACCCAGCTCACGTGTACCTCCACATGGGTGACTTCGCACACCAAGAACTAAGAACCCTCCCAAAAAAAACATAAAAACTGATTCATGATGTGAGAAGCGCTACCAAAACCGCCACCAAGCGACCCAAATCAGCTGCAAAGGACGAGGAAATCTGTCTTGAAAGCGCCATGAGCACCTGTCCCCGGTTCTCTCGAAGCGTTTCTGCTGGGATTCTGCAGAACCGTGGTGAACATCGCAACAACAAGTGTCACGCCCCTGATCGCAACGTCACACCTTCGTGTCCACAATTCGAGTGATCGCAAAGCACCACACCAAGCTTCCAATCTCCTCACTTGAAAAGGCCCATATGTTCGAAGAGAAAACTGGAAAACTACCACCAGAATCTCAACAGTTGTGGCTGCCAATCATGGATGCTGGTATACTGGATATGTTTGCTCTGGTGCTTGGTCTCATATTGTGACTAAGCCTAAGCATACCTCAGGTATTCTTGGCACTTGGTGGGGTTATATAGCTTCACCTTCACCTTCAGCGTGGGAAGCCTAAGCTTATGCCTCAATTGGCCACGATCCAACGATTCCCGTCCTTTGGACCATATTGCTTGCTCACCCTCAAGGCAGCCTTTCCGATGGCATCATTGAGACTCGCGTGCCTGCCAGTCGAGTCGCGGCCGAAGCCGTAGAAGTTCCTCTCTCGGTCAGTGAGACGTAGGAGTGGTAACCCGAAGAAGACGTGCAAACATCTGGGAAGTTGGGTAAGTTGGGTTGACCATCCCAAAAGCAAAACAAGAAAGAAAGAACAAAAGGATTTGACATGATCTGACACACACCTACTTGCTCATTTCACTGGTAACCCTCGAATCAGCGACTGCCTCAGCTTCGAAGTCGCAAAAGCCTGTGGCAGGACGACTCGAAATGGCTGGCCAAGCAAAGGACACGGATGCCACAAGTGGCACAGCATCTTTTCCATGATTGTAATATCGTGCAAGCGACAGGCTTGGACCATCCCAGCGACTAAAGATCCTTGGGATGTCGAAAACCCTTTGGTCATCTTTGTTTGCTGGCGCAACTCAACATCTCTTCAAACATATCAGGACGATTCGTCACTTTCTTTGACTCTCCCCCCTCCACTGGCCTAAACTAAGTGTGCCTGGTCCCGTGGTGTGAACTGCCGCATCTTCGCCTGGTCGCGACCAACGGGCGCGCTGAAGCGCCGTGCTTCGATAGGCTTCTTTTTTTCGGTGGCACCGAAGCTGGGAGCAGGGCTACAGCATGCCATGCAATGGCGTCCTCATTTTGCTAGTTCGCGGCTGGGAAGAAGTGGTGCCACTACCCCATCAAATATTGTGATTTGAAACTTGGGCACCAGCGAAAAGAGGCGGCTGCCTGGCGTCAAAAGATGAGGCTCGGCAGCTCACCACTTTTCAAGGAAGTGAGCACCCCCCACCTCACTTCCAGGATCGCCCAAGTCTGCGCAGTATTGGCCAGTGCCTGGAAAAAGGCATCTCAAGATTCCACGCAGTCTGGGACTACTCCCACTCTCTTGGAGGACTCTTCACATCCCTTCACTCCTCCAAATTGATCCATAAGGTTTACAGTAACGTCTGTGGCTACTCCCTACTCCTCCACGGATCCTCCACGACGCTTCCGCGCCTGCGGCGTAGAGTGGATCATCCGTCCTTGGATCATCGGCTCGGCCAAGCGCTGCAGCAGCCCGAGCTCTCGAACGCCTCGGGCGCCGAGCGACCCGAAGCGCGACGACCCGAAGCGAGCAAGCACGAACCAAGGTGCCGAGAACGGCAAGCCTTCAAGCGCTATTGGCCAAGGCCTCCAAGGCGCCAGACGTGGCGAAAGGCGAAAGGAAAAGAGAACCCGACTCCGAAAGTTGGTCTGTTTCTTTTGGGTGGCGAAGACACCGGGCAATAGGGGATTGACATGGTTTCTATGTACAAGAATTTGACGGGCCTGCGCAGGAAATTGGCAAACAATGTCTCCTGCGGAATCTCTGAAGAACATTTCAATGAATCAAACTCTGCGGACTGCAGAGCTTCTCCAGAATGCTTGATAGTATGACATGGTCTGACCATCTACTCTCAGATTTGTCCGGCAACTTCAGCACAGTGACCAGCTCCTCCTCGAGCAACCAGTGGCTACACCAAACGCTCGTTCTTGTGCATCACCGTCCCGACAGCCTGCAGTACCGGCCGGCTTCACCCATGGCTTCGCCCGGGCGGAAAAGACCAGTGGACAAAACACCAGAAGACACGTGGGGTTGTGGGGACTGTAAAACCCATCTAGCTTCCTCTCGGCTTTTTAACACATCAGACTTCGCCATGAACCAACCAGACGAGCTGACTGCTTCCCACGTCCGATGCTTCGCACGGAATCGGCACCCCCTCCCCCGCCTGCAGCAGGTTGGACACATCCTATGGGCCGGCATCGTCCCAGCATCGTCCGGAGACCTCGGGGAAACTGCCGAGGTCTCCAAGCGAGTCGCCCAGTCGGCGAGTCTCCGAGCCGCAGGCCGCCTGCTCCGACAGAGGAAAACACATGTTCCTTTTTTCCGGTGTCGAACGGTTCGGTGCCGCCCAGAAACGGCGTCGAAGAACTGATCCGAACTTTCAAGCTCGGTTTTGGCAAATGCCCAAGCCTTGATCAGTCGAATGACATAGAAAAATTGATGGGAGCCAGTGCCATGGCGCAAATGGGGTTTGATGCAAATTAGATCCGGGGCTGCACACTGGGGGCTTTGGTTCTTCAAAATTGGGATGACAAGTTCGTGTTCTTCACCAACTTCTAAGCTGCTCACCATGCTAGCACAGGCCTGTGCTTGAAGTTTGCTTCCCTTCTTGAGGTAGACCATCAAGAGCCCCTGCTTCAGCCCAGTAAATGCACAGTGATTCCGTGAAAATGGTGAGTCGTCGCCAACCTTCAGATCGGCAACCAACACATCAACCCTTCGATGGCGCCTCCAGAAACCTCTGGCTTTGACCGAGCAGCTTTGCATAGTCTCAAGCCAGGTTAGAGATATCCTGAAGCAGCAGAAGTGCCACTTGGACTCTGGATTCCTGTGGCATGCTTGGTGCTTGGTGCTTACTGCGGTGCTTGACACAATCCTTTTGTGCTCCCTCGGCTTGTGTGGGCACAAGGCGTGTCAGTCTGGAGGGCAAGAGCTTAAACATGCTTAAGCTTCAATCTTCAACATCCTTCAACGTTATTGGTCGACATTGCATATTCTACACAATAGATCGCAGACCAAAGCAGGTTTGCTTGTGCCCACCTACCTGATGACCTTGGGTCACTGCAAAGGAACAGCAAAGAATCCGGCTCCCTGAAGCACCTCTGAAGCACAACAAGCCAAGTGTTTCTTCAGACAACTTTGGAGGCTTTGCTGGAGCCGGTGTCGCCCATCTTTTGGCGGGTACATTATCATCTTCACTGCACTCTCGCACGCTCAGACTCATTCTACGTACTCATTTCTTGCAACTTGTGGAGTTCAGAGTCGAGCTGAGAGTGGAGACGAAAACCAATTCGAACCGTCTCGCATTTGGTCTTAGCCACATCACTACAGCTTGCCGCCTTGCAGAGATTTGGGTCAACCAGCACCATTTCAACAAGTCATCGAAAGAACCTGCTTCACACGGTTGACCGGTGACAACTCACGTGGACCGAACAAATCCCAGTTCAGCAAGGTTCATCACTTCTCTCCCACTCTCTTTAAGCTGTGACAACGACGATGAGAGTGGAGTGGTTTTTCTTGTCACAAAAAATATCAATAAATAAAACAACACACCACCCAAGGCCCCCCCAAAGCTCAGTCAGGTAAAGACATGGGAAGACTTGGGAAGAGTCGGAAACTCCTTTACGAAGCATCTGCAAACCAGGTCGTCCGGACCGCTGCGACTCGGAAGTCGTCATGCGGGTCCCGCGTTACGTGCCTCGTCGGAAGCGCTCCAGAGCCTCCGCACAAGTGCTGAGCTGTCAAAAGCAGGGCACTACAGAAAAGGAAAACATGAAAAGGCTCATATCGGATGAACCGCAGAAATGCTCACCTACCAGATGCCTCCGTTTGCTTGCTTGTGTTGACCCACACCCGTCTCAGCTGCCAAGACTGTGTCCCCACACCCGTCTCGATGTCACATTTCCACCTCTGTCACAACACTCAAAGGACGCGACTCGCAGCTCAAAGTCGTCTTCCAAATCACCTTTCCTCGGAAAGGCCACTGACAGCGATAGACAGCTGTCCGTTAGACCATGGTGATCTGACAACCCTGGGAACCAGGGCGTTTCTCTTGGGTTTCTCTTAAACGCAAAAGAAATTATTCAGCTATCACACGCGATGTGTGTCACTTAGATGTGACATGTATGGCACGTGTTGCCGGTTTGGTACTTCACAACGCGTGACGACACGTGACTGTCCTCTGCAGCTTGGCGCTTTTGGGATTTGCATCAGGCAGCTGGTTTGGTCTGGCCTTCCTGGCTTGGGATCCAGCATGAACTCTTCAGCGACGCATAATTACAAGGATGTCAAATGGAATGAATATATCAATACTTTATAGTAAGTTATAGTAAAAATTTCTTTAATTTTAATGAATGGTGCTTCTCGCCTAACAGATTAACTCCTAGAGACAGATGGGCCCGACCACGACTCACGAACCATCCATAAACCGTTCCATCGTGAGTCTTTCTAGTCACCATTTTATCTTTTAAGGAACGGTTTATGACTAGCAAACAAGAATTCCCTTTTAATTACTTGTTGATCGGTTGTGGAATTCTTGTTTGTTCGTATCCTTCCCATTCACCTCCATTTCTTTACACTTAAAAATACTTCAAAATGTTGAACCGAAACCTGTGGGTCCTAGCAAACGTGTTGAAGATTGGACCTTTAAGAGGCAGTGGCTCCAACCCATTCATGGAGGGGTGCACTCATTCTATAGCACTTTCTGACCAAACCTCCCACTGGATCCACCTCGGGCAGCTCCCCTCCCATCAAAAAGTGCCTCGGCTTCCGCTGATGCCGATCCCTCTCGGCAAGCTCCTCAGTCCGTCCACCGCATCCAAGGGTCAGATTGAAGTGGCTCTTTCGACAAAGTAGCAGTGGATCAAAACAGGGACAGTGGGTTTTTCCCACCAAAAATGGTGAAATCACATGTGTGGAGGACTTTGAGCAGAATGCTTGAAGTACCAGTCGAGTCTCGCTCGGCGCGACGGGAAGAACAGAATGGACTACCAGGGGGTCAACCTATCACGGTTCGGAGCTCCGGGTTTTGACTGCCAATTGTCTAATTTATCTCTATGGTATGGGAGAGTCGATGGCTTCTGGCCCTACACAATTCACAGCAGCAGGGCAATGTTCGTTTGAACTCCTGTGTCAGTAGGCAAATCGATGCTTTTTCAAGTGTTGGACCCATCCGCGCGATCTTGAAAAAAAGGAACTCCGACCGTCCCTCATGCAGCAGTCCTTCATCTTGGCTTTCATCTCTTTGTGCTGAGTTCTGGCCTTTTGGTCGACTGAAAGTGCTGCTAACTGCTTCAGGCCAAGAAAAAAACTATCTTTGCATGACCTACAAATCCCTCCATCTGTTACTCTCTCCCTCTCTCTCCCTCTCTCTCTTTCTCTGTGCTCTGTCTCGCTCCCCACAGCCCCACCTTGTTTCGCTCCTCAGCTGCTTTCTGAGCCTGAGAAGAACCCCATCACACCAGCAGCCTAATTAAACATCAAGTTGCTTGGCCGGATTTGCACTTCGTGGCTCCAAGCATCGAAACAGCTTCAGTGGCGTTCGAAACTGTTACTTTGGGCGATCAAAAAACACCTCCACGGCTTGTTGACTGTGGTATCTACCTGGGACCGCGGCACGGCGCTTCTCACGCTGCTTGGCTCCTCGGCCCTTTCTCTTCTCTTCAGCACCCACCCCTTCGGATTCGGCAGGCTTTGGCCGTTTCCTGCGGCGGAGAAGACCGACGGAGAGACAGACGGCGCGTTGTGACGCGCGGCTGGGGCGGGAACAGGGCGGTTTCACCAGATGCTCATCTTCCACAAGAGAGCTCAAAGCATTGGGACCGCGATCTCATCTGTTGGTATGCTGCAGGACTGGGGGAGGTCCGGAGGTCTCCCCTTTTCTTGAAACGACTGCGGTGTCTCCATTGCTCATGTTGTTGCAAAATTGATCAAAATGGTATTCGACGAAGCGTAAGTATTCAAAAGAACACAATCATTCACTTCGAGGCAGCCTCACAAGGAAGTACCTCAGCCTATGCGTATCCTACTCATGCATGATCACTCGTGACAATCTCAATCGCAACAACAGAGTCCATTTCCTCTTGAACTTCCTCTTTGGTGCTGCATCATCTTCACCCTTATCACCTTGGACAGTGAGAAGCTGCCCAGCAGCTGCAACCATGTACCCATCTGCGGTGTTCAAGGATTATATATCCATGCCATGTTGAGGAAGCCGCCTCGCTTCTCAGCAAGTTTCTTCTCAAACTTCCTCAGACACACCACGATGCGCAAGTGTGATACAGTACATCGTCAGGAATGTTCATCCCAAAGCAGGTGATCTGTCCAACACCTAGTCACCGCATGGAACTCAGTCTCAGACTCCTTTTCCTCTTCCAGCATCCTCAACCTTGCCACTTGGATCATTCAGTTGATCTAAACAACTCTCAACTCCAACGAAGCATCCTCCGCTTGTCTTCCGCGATATCCGCTCGCTTCGTTCCACGTGTTGGCGCCGATACGGCGGGACCACCGGGGGGCGCGGGCTTCCGCTTGTCTTCCACGGCGAACTCCACGATGGGGCGACGAGCGCCACCAAAGACCGTCCTGACGGATCATCCGTCGGTGAGGGCGACGGGCGACGAGGGCGACGCGGGTGGAGAGATCGGAAGACGGGTGCGGAGCGAAAAGGGTGAGCCTATAGTTGAGTATAAGTCCACTGGAGAGTTATGAGTAGTGGAAAGTTACAAGAAAAAAAACATGTTGTAGATAGTAGATGAGTGTGGAGCGGAAGTAGGAGCCAATGTGGAAGTGCTTTAAAACAACATCTGTGCAAAAAACCAGCAGAAGGCAGCCAAGTCTCGGATTGTCATTCAAGAATTCCAAGGTTCTCATTGCAGAGTCATGGTCCTGCGAAATCAAACATGTGGTTGGCTTTTCCTGCTAGTTACTATAGTTACATTACTTTCAAATCAAAATACACATATAACCAATCAATTGGTCCACATGTCCAAAGACGAAGAAGAAGAAGAAGAAGAAGAAGGCGAAACGAAACAGAAAGACTGCTTCGACATGGACCAGGTACGCACGGATGGCGTGCCAAGAAGAGATGCCACCGTGTCTTTTGCTTGACCCAAATCTCTTCAAAGAGTTGAAGCAAACAGGTTATTGCAACCTTGCAATGTTTCAATTGGCTGTAGAAGTCCAACGAAAAACCATACAACCCCTGTGCTTGGCAGTGCTTGGCTTCCACAGCCGCATGAAGCACGGCCACACGAAAGAAGGCCAATGGTTTCTCCTTGAATGCAATGAAGCCAAAGCCTGGATCGCAGCACGAAAACGCCCGACAACAACAAGACGGGACATTGCTCAAAGCAAAATCCATCAAAATCCATGAATGTTCCTCATCTTTGACAAGAACCGCTGGGTAGTTGAGCATAGGCAGCATAGGTCTTAGGTACTTGTACAGAAAACATTCAGAAAACGATGTTCAATACACGTTCCAATAGGCGGCACGTTTGACTCGATCCTTCCAACCAGACTCAAATCTCCTCAAGCCCCAGCGGGGCCGAGTCCCGGGAGTCGATGCATATACTTGTGGTCGTCGACATCCATTTCAGACTTGATTCAGGGTATGGCAGGGTACGGAATGAACAGAGTAAATGAATATTGGCATCTACTCATCTGAGAGTCCTAGGCGCGGTTTACGGTGTCTCAGGTTACCCACCTCCGTGTTGCCTCCGCGATAGAACAGAGTAAACTTTTGAACTGATGAACAATCCTTTCAGGAGGAACTTTTGTTAATCAATGGCCGACGTGCCTTCTGCTTTTGGACCCCCAAGAGTTACACGACATCTGCCTGAATCTCCTCTAGCAGGCTCAAGCCCAGATGAAAATAGCTTCACGTAAGATCACGTAAGTGTTACATAAGGACACCGCCCACATATCAGCACCCTCCAGGAAGGCGGTGGTTTCGTTCGCTTTCGGATCTGAAGGACTTTAACAGGACTGAGAAAAGAAGCAGCATTCGTGTTGTTGGAGGGTCCTGGTTGCAGAGAGTGATTGGCGGTTCATCATAAATCCAAACCAACCAAACAAACAAAATCAAAATCAAAACCAAACCAATGAATCACTCTAGTTTGCCCATGTTTCAGGCGGCTTCATCCAACCGACCCGTCGACCACGTCACCCGCGCCTTTGGAGCGTCGCTCCCCATCCTCGCTCCGCCGCTCCGAGTCACGCACCAGGATCGCCTCGGTGCCGCGGGGCGTGTGCCGCGGGGAGCGGCACGATGGAAGGACGCTCCGTCCCACAACGACGGGGGCACCGGTGGGCACGGTGTTCTCTTGGAAGATCCAAGACATGAGGAAACAACGACCACCAACCAATCCAACCATCCACCAACCATGGTTGAAACGAACCCTAGAATCCCGTTTCAGAAGATATCTCCAAAAGATCTCCAAAGTACCCAAAGTACCATTATGCCTCAGGGATGGTTTGTTCGCCTGTGGAACGCCTTTCTCTCTAACACCTGCTTCCAGCATTTCCGGTCGACTTGATGTGTGCAAACCGGTGCTTTCTCGCCAGTGGCGGACCAGGCGGGTCGACCTCCTTCAGTTCAGGTCGCTGGACGACGGACTCGGTCGCTTGGCGAAGCCCGGCCGGGTCGCATCCCTTCCCGGAAGCCCCGGCCTTGAGAATTGCTTCTCTTGCCTGCTTCAGGCGATCCTGTTTCTTGCCCTTGGCAGTTGCTATCGAGAAAAAGCAAAATAGCCATGAGGGCTTCGAAACAACATCGAGCTAATTCAATGAACCAATGAAGCACAATGAAGCCATGACATCCATACTGCTACTCGTGACACACATGTTCATGAGCAGCCAATAAAGTTGAGCACTGGTACCATTGGAACACTGTAAGGCGTGCGCTTCCTTCGAAGTTTGAACCAAATTCCTCAGTCTGAATGTTAAAGAAAACTCACTCAAAATATATCAAAATAAGTTGTTCCAACTTTTTTAGCACATGAGTTTGGACTCAAGCTCACAACAAAAATGTAAATGTACAGTAGTTGTTTTGTTTGTGTTGTCTTTTCGCTATTCATCCCTAACCATCGGTCGCATTGGTCACATAAGAACTCTCCCACCATTCCCTCAGATGGCACTAGAAAGAGATGGCCCAACAAGCCCTTTGTCCTTCTAGCCTCCACGCTATGTCATGTGTCCGGCTCCTTTCTCCAGAATGGCGTAAAACACTACACCTTTTGTCAGGACTTCTCCAGGACGGTCAGTGACGGTCCATGTTTCTGAGGGCTTCGCTTCAAGACCGCTTCGCGGAGCTTGTTGGCATCCACAAAGGTCGGCAAGTTTCGGACCTCACCGGCGGACCTTCGGTCTCTCACCGTCTCTCTCCGGGGAATCGGTCGGTGGTTTGTCTCTGACGCTGTCTCTGCGGTCTCTCGCGGTCTCTGCTGCTGAGGCCGCGCGGTCGTTTATATAAGTAAAGAGGATATGAGAGGCGTCACAGTTGGCGGATAGAATCTATGAGAGGCACGGCAGGTGCAAGACGAGGAGGGGGCCAATTCAAGTAATGGATTCGGAATGCACTCCTTTGACTTTGGGTGACCAACACCATGTGAGTTTGACCCGACTCTCCACTGAGCCCTGCTGCGCTCAAGCGCTGAGGATGGATGGCAAAGTTCGGATTGTTGATCCGCCTGGCTCGGCTCCCAAAAACTAGGTGTTTCATCTTTGGGACTTGGTCCATTTGCGACCTACCCAGGTCCATTCCCGTTCATCTCGTTCTCGTTTCTCGCAGAACGGAAAGAGATCTGGCGCTTCTTGTGGCCCGATCTTCACCCCGGAGTGGTCGGCGATCACCCCCGAAAACCAGATGAACACAGTGATGAACACAGTCAAGAAGAACGAAGAAGAACATGTTTGGAAGCAAGCACCGCTCTTGCAGATTGGGCTGTCCGGTTCGAGTGAGGCGCTGAGAGGCCGAACCACTTCCTCTCTTTCCGCCCTTCTTCTCGCTGCCGCTGCTCGGACCTCGAATCCGGACCGGCGTGTCAAAGGCAACAGATCGGTGTCTGGATGGTACAAGACAAGACCTGATCATTCTCAGGGAAGAATGCCTGCCATCTGACAGGCCAGTCTGGGAAGCTTTGAAACAAACCCCTTTCAAACTTGAACTTTAAACCACCAACTCTTCACCAAACACCTGCCGCGCGCTGCAGCACGCTGCTGAGCCATTGGCTTAGAGAGGTTTTGCCACTTGGGTGAGGTCCTCAGTGTGCCACTACGACGTTCAACCGCAGACCTTCGGTACTCCCGAAGGTCAGCGGTTGAAACACCAGACAAGACAGACAAGTGCCTCTTTCAAGTGGTCAAAACATAACAAACTTCAATTTCTAGCATGCAGATGCATGCAGGGGGTAACCAAAAAGAGTACGACTTGCTTGTGGATCTTGTGACGGTTCCTCTGTCCCCCGATGGATTGGGGAAAAGCTTGATTGGTGGTTTCTTTTCGAACCAAAAGCTGGGTCTGCCACTCCGGAATGTCTCCAACCTCAGAAGGTGAAGTGAAGAAAGCTGGCAGCTTTCAGTGCAGAAGAAAGCTGTCTTTGACGGTGTCACTGCTGGGGGGATGGCAAAACATTGGGTAGGATGGTTCACTTGGACCACTTTCCTACCCCAAATCCTGTTTGATTTGGTCGTGCAATCCACATGAAAAGTGATCAGGTCACTTCTGGATGGTTCACTTGAATGAATCCCATGAAAGAATACGTAACATGTGGAATGCGTATAGATTGTTTTGGGGGCCGTGTGCCCTGGAAGAATTACGACGGAAATCACTTTGCTGATAATTCAGCAAAACATCGAGAAACCCAAGCGTTTCGGAAGCATCCAAACACTGGCCAGGACACATGCAGCAAATGCAGCCAGGCCTTCCGCTCCTCGAATAGAGCGAATCCAACACGGAACCCTTCAAGTAAAGTTCCGTGCAAAATGATGCAAGTCGGTCCCTGAAAACCCTCGTGCTGGTTTGGACTAATGGAAGCGCTTCAAACAAGTCTTTTGACTCAAAGAGAAGAGCTTTGGTGGCACCTTGGCAGCAGCCCCCTTTTGCGGCTTGGCCTTGTCGGAGAGCTCAGAGGCCTGGGCATCACAGACGGATTGGTGTCGCCAAAGGTACAGAGGTTGGAAAACGATTTCGTCTGGCGAACAAAAACAGGGCATCCTCAGCCTCTGATTTCATTTCATGTACTCCATAGTCCAGCCAGCAGGAAGTGGCCTCTTGCGGTTTTACTGCTGACTTCAGCACCAGGCGTCGTCCCTGCACACAAGAGCTTGCAACTCAATCAGAACCGGGTTCCATCCCATTCGTGAAATTCATTCTACTACTGGTAATCATGTGGTCCTCTACTTGGAAGCAATTTGAAGCTGTTCTTTCATGATCCTCTATGACTCTAAGACATGATCTCTTGGCTTTCCACTCTTTCCGCCATCCCCAGCTTGCCAGGCACCAGGGCCCCCCCAGTGCAGGAACCGATCCCCTTCGGCCTTGAGACTCACCCCAAATCCTTCCACTGCAGGCAACTCCCGCTGCTGTGAGCGCTTGATCACCGACGAGAGCTCCTGTTTCGGACGACTGGTGCAAAGCTGGAGGACGCACAAGCCCAACCAGCGAAACAGGCAGGCAGGAAGACAAGAACCTGCCCTCCCCTTAGATCTTCCTCTACAATAAGAAGGAAGAATGGTTCAGAAAGTCGAGAGAAGTTGGTGCCCTGGCTCCTTCAGCTTTTGATCGGCTTCTGCTTCGGTGGCTAACGCAGCTTCGGCGCCGGCAACCTGGAAGAACACCAAGGAAAGGTTGTTGCAGCATGTGATATGGACTTCCGAACAACTGGTTTGGGGGAACTCTTGAAAGATTGGAGGAATGATGAGGAATGTATCAGGTTCCAAAACACAAACGCTTTCTTCAGTGATACAGACTCAGACGTTTTATAACCTCGGTCCAAAGAATGTCCTGGACGAACGTTCCTCATACGTTTTTCCTCGACTCACCTTGACACCACTCCGGATCCACATCTGTACGGGTGCTGTTCCCGTCCCGCATCTGTACAACGCACCTGGCCTAATACTACTGATCCGCGGAAGAATAGACAGTCTGCGACTACAAAGGATGCTTGCCCTTTTGTTGTGATTGTTGAGCTTTGCTGTCTACTTCTCATTCTTTCCAAATCCTTCCAAGAACCAAGACTGAGCTCGGACTGATAAAGACTCGAGCAGTGCTTGGGCCAACCCTTGTAGGCCTCAAGCATTTGCAAAACGCTGGCCGCGGCCAGAGCATCTGCCGTTCACCCAAAACCAATGACCACACTCCCTGGGTTTGGGGGGGAAGATTTATCGTTGGCAGGTCTGGAGTGAACAGCACATGGCCTTGAATTTCTTGCAAACCTCCCCAAGCCGACATTCGCCGGATCAGGCAGAGGAGTCAATGTCAAGGTGCCCTAACAAAGACGTGCACTGCGATCAAACGGATTAGAGGTTGAAACGTATCACATCACACATTACCGCCAGTTGCCATCAAAATGGGCTGGCCAACCTGTTGGAACCTGTGTGGTGATTTGCAAAATGTAATTCGAATGCAAAAAAAGACGCAGGAGCTTCACTCGAAGTAGGGTGTTCATGGTCATCCAAAGGACCATGGGAGCGTGCATTGATTTCTGCGAGTCACAATAATTCATCACACTCGCAGATGCACATGCGTCCCTCCTGCTCTTGTCGCCACATGCTGAAGCAACCCCATGTGTTCTACACAGGTGTTTTGCACCTTGATATCTTGTGAAATCCAAGCTCCTGTCTGCCTTCAGAAACCAACTCTGAGATGTTTCGGCTCAAGCTTCAAACGTGGCATGGGCCGTGGACTTTACATTATCAGGCCCTCAAGCAGAGCGAGCCTTGGTGGCCAATGTGAGCTCAAAACTGCTGTGCACAAGTGGGCCGTTTAAACATACTTAAACATGAGCTGGACGTAAGGGACCTCCGATCTTTCATCCCGTGCAAAACGACCAGCGGACAAGAAGATTCCCTTTTTGAGCACCTCGAAGAAGAACCTGACTCACTCACTGCCGGACCTCACGACTCTTCACTGAGAGGCCGACCTGCTCCGCCCTTTTGCCGGTAAGGATCCAACCTTATCAACTTCACAACAAAGTCTTGCTCTGTCCCAAATAGATTACATCAAACAAATATAAACAAATGATACCCCCAATAAGTCCTCAAATATGGGTCAGTGAACATCAACTAAGGTGTCATGGTCAAAACATGTCCAAACTTCTTATATGAACAGCATGACCCTTCCCAACCGCCCTGCCAAGAGGTCTCTTCTCTTCAGCTCAAAGCAAGTGTTCAGACAGCTCTAATTTGGACTGTCACCTACGAAATTTATAGACCCCGTCAAGTTGTGTTTGCTTTCGTTTCTTCCCTCTCGTGCTTGGTAATTCTTCGTCGCCCAAGCGACCCTTTCGGCGTGGAAGACGAATCGGCTTCCTGGGCGGAAGAAGCGATGCGCTGGCGCTTTCGGGCCAAAGGGTTTTTGGTCGGGAAGTGACTCGCCGCAGAATCGAAGGAGCGACTCACTCGGCGCCCCAAAAAACGTTCCGGGCTCGTGAGCTCGGAGAAGTAGTGACTCAGCGCCCAAACAAAGAAAGCGAACATCCACTCCGAAAGAAAACATCTCAAAAACCGCACAGCGGCGTGGCGGGACTGTGGCGCCTTTTCTTCTATGCTAAAAAGAGCGCTCTGCGGTCATGCTGCTCAAGGGGTCATGGAAAGCTGGACACCTCATGCCATGCCTGTGCTGCCTTGCTGATCAACACCCGTCCTCAGCTGACCATGTCCCTTGGCTTCGGCCTTACGCCGGCGCCTACCGGCCCTGATGGCCTCTTTGCAGGCCTTTGCAAAAGCGGATGCTTCCATCCTCCAACTACAGGTCGTGAGAGCTTCTAAAAGCGGCTCTCTCTCAGCACCACACTTTGTCAAAACATCTGCCAACATTTGGGCAGCGTCTACCCAAAAGACTGTGTTCTCACAGTCCTCCACCATCTGGCGGATCTGTGCCAGCAAGATCTTTACACGCTTGTCGGACGGTTGTCCGGCATCTTTCTTCAGAGCAGCTTCCAGCGACTTCGCGTCGGTGAAGGCGAGCAGCCGCGGGCGAGCAAAGCAGCAGTCCAGCACCAGCAGCTGAACTCCAGGTTGTTGGAGCTCTTGAAGCACAGCGCGCAGGTAGTCAGCTGCTTCAATTCCGGTCAAGAATCCATTGCATTCTGCTGCCAGGGTGCTCCTACAGACCCTCTTGATACTTCCACTATATGCTTCCAAAACCAAAAGGGTGGTTGAACCATCAACAACTTCAGGCCAGGTCACACCGAGGAGGTAGCCGCACTGACTCTTCAGGGAGTCATTGTTGGCGAAGCTGCTGTCGGCCACGCAGAAAACAACGGCCTCCTCGAAGCTCCTATTCGTTGGCTTGAAGTGCCACTTGAAGTCGAGAGAGTCCCTTAGGATCTTCACGATCTTGTTCAGGTCGATGATGTCCCGATCAGTTGGCTTGCCCATCTGTTGTGCCGCCATGGACACATTGACGAGGACGTCGGGTCGGGTCTGTCGCGCGACCCAGCCAAGCGAACCGATGAGGGCTCGAAAGGACGACTTCTCGGGCTCTGTCAATGGGAGGTTTGGAAAGCGCCTCCGCTTGGCATCCAGTACGATGTACTCCAAGGCCCAGATGGCGTCTTCTTGGTCGAGGGATCTTGCTCTTGACAACCTGCACGACCATGCGGGACTTTGCTTCGAAGGGATGTTCCTTTTCAATCTGTTCAACAGTCTTGCCGGTCTTCTTGCGCAGGGCCATTGCCATCGCTCGTGACTTTGAGGCCTTGTCAACATGTACCCAACGGGTGCCAATGACTTGAGCATCTTTGGGGAAGCTGTGCAACTTGTTCCTCGGTGAGGATCTCCACAGCGCTGAAGCGTTGCCATGGGCTCCATTCTCTTTCCATCGCAACCTCAAACTTGGCTCTGTCTTCAGCATTGAGATCGGCCAAACGAATCTCTGTCCGAGCGGCGGCCTTGCCAGTGAGGAAGATCTCATGGTGTGGGTTTTGCACCTCTTCGTCTTCTTCGATGGCATCGCTGGAAGATTGAGCCTCGAGCTCCTTCCCAAGCGGCGTGAGATGTGGTCTTCAGATGGTCAGGGACGATGTCGCTTGCGAAGTAAGGCCCCTGAAACACGGTCGCCGTCGAGACGGTCAGGGTCTTGTACTGCTTGTTGTAGTTGGCTGCCTGAGCTGGCAGCTGAGCTGACAACAGGTGGGTCAGGGAGAGGCGGCGGTACTAGCGCTGTCTCGGCAACGGACATAGCTGGTGTTGGCTGCGGCTCTGGTTCGCCGAGTTGTTGTGATACTTGAGGTATCGGTGCCATTTGCTGGCTGGTCGGTGGCATCCATCCCACAGGTGGTGTCTCGGGGACTTCTGTGATGCCGCGTGGTGGTTGTTGCTGCACTGCACGGGATCAGCAGTTACTGTTCCTGTAGGCTGACTGCTTGTTGGGATGGTCAATGCTGCTGGGCTTGCAGTGGCCGACCTCTTCCAGAAAATTGTCTCACCTGTCCACTCACAACGGAGCTCGGGTTGTTGTTCAGGAGGTAGAAACTTCCAATTGTCATCAACAGTGCCGGTGAGCATTTCATCCCTGGCCTCGACTCCATAGATGACTTCAGTCCGTCGGTGTTCTTGTAGTTCATCAAGAGGGCCGGGACATCCAGAGTTGGCAGGGTGGAAGAGCGCGCGGATCCATGCGACGGCGGTAGTGCATCTTGTATTGGTTGAGATGAGGCTGCAGCACGTGATGAATACCCACCAACCGAGCCTGAGCTGTGGACCACCTGCCATCGGTCATCATCTGACGTAGGACTTCTCTCTTGCCGAAGGGCCTGACGTGTCTTGGCCTCGGTGAGCTTGAAGGCAAGTTGTCCTGCACAACGGAATAGGGACCCAACTCGCAATGCCTTGCCCCATTTGGTGCACATGGCAACCTGAACTAAATAGCTCCATAGCTGAACAGGTTTCTTTTCGTCGTGCGATGGCATGGCACACCTTGCAAGTGATGTGCCTGGTGTGGCCATTGGCTCCTCGGTGATACTGATGCTCATCACCACCGTTGGAAGTGGCATGCTCGCAGAGCTTGGTCTCTTTGAAGACGACGAGAACGTCGGAGAATCGTGTAGCGGTGAAACTGGTTTCCTCACTGGTCTCAGTGGCAGGCGGACTCAGTCAGGCCGGTCGGGCTGACCTTGGAGCTTTCATCTTTCGCGCCATTCTCATCGAGGTAGGAGGTGGCAGTGACCATGTCATTCACAGTCAAGTCATCATTGATGTTCGTGATGGAGTCCGAGTCACCGGCCTTGGTGGCAGGCATGAAGGTCAACTGAACCTCAGCTTCATTGGCCGATTCGACTGCATCGCGCAAGATAAAGTAGGTCTCGGAGGATCGGGCCGTAGGTGAAGCATCGTTGCGCGCGTAGAGGTTCTGGGGCCCTTTCTTGCCTGATCCCTTCTTCTTGCCAGGTGACTTGGAGGATGACTTGCCTTTGCCACCCTTCTTCTTGGCACTAGGACATTCAGGATCTGACAACCCAATGCCCTTTTTGGTTGCAGGCCGTGCGTTGCGTCACACTCTTCAAGAAGCGAACGGCCGCTTTTCTTTGCTCCTTGGCCTTTGCATCGAAGCTCAACTCGCCGGTGGCCTTGAACGGATAGGGTCCATTCGAAGGTGGAGCACTGGAGCCTTTCTTGCCGAAGGGCTTCTTCTTCTGTTGTCGAAACTGGGCCATCGTGGCGAAGGCATCGGCCAGTTCTTGGTCGTCCATGTAGTCGGCCATGTTGGCCGTCAGGGCCTCGAAGAAGTCATACATCACTGGCCATATCATCTCCTTCAGGAGGTTCTTCATCTTCATAGTAGGCCTCTTCATCAGCGTCTTCATAGTCCTCAACGACCTCGGAGGTGAGGATCTGGCGAGCTCGATGGCCTTTCCACTTTGACCGTGGGTCAGGGCTTGTCCATGACTGTCGGGAAGTTCGAGCTACGCCCAAGTAGTCACGTCTCGGGACAGGCTTTCCCGATGCAGATGGATACTGGATCCGTAGTGCGTGGCTCACTTTCTTCAGGTCATACTCATTGCCAACGCTGGGCAGGACTCCAAATTGCTCGCGTTGGTCAAGACCTGAAAAGATGAGCAGCATCATACGACGGAGGTTCTCGCTCACATGGGTCTCGCCGGAGGCTTCAGTCAGGCAGTTGAAGTCCTGCTCCCGCCTGATGATGTACTGTCGCATACTCTCGTTGACCTTCCGCCAAACATGGTGAGAGTAGAAGGCAGTGAAGAAGAGCTCATTGGTACGGACAGGTTTCTCAGCTGCGATGTTGTCCTTCAAGGTTGTAAGCAGCAGCTTCATACCATCATCTGTGGGTCGTAGACCACAGAGGTCAATCCTGCGCTTAGGCGGATCGGGGTCACGATCTGCCAGCTGTCTTGGCCTTCGTGGCCATACAAGAGTTCCCAACATCGCTCTTCATACTCTTCAAAGCTGTCGACATCTCCTCCGTACTAGGGAACCCCGTGGCGATCAGTGGTGATCACACCACTACCATCAGCAGCCATGGAGCCTGAAGAAAGGAGAACTTGTAGAAGATCTCGTCCAGGAAGTAGTGCAAGGGCGGCGCTGCAATAGCGCCAGGCAGTGCAAAGCGCAGGAGGTGGGGCCGCAAGCTCCGCGCAGGCGGCCGCGAGCAGGAGCGCGCAGGTAGCCCCAGCGCAGCCGCGGCTTAGCAGATGCCCTGAGTGAACAGGGCTCCGCTCACCATCAAGAACCGCACAGCGGCGTGGCGGGACTGTGGCGCCTTTTCTTCTATGCTAAAAAGAGCGCTCTGCGGTCATGCTATGCATGCCATGCCATGCTCAAGGGCTCAAGGAAAGCTGGACACCTCATGCCATGCCTGTGCTGCCTTGCTGATCAACAACATCTAAAGAGCGAGCAAAAAGGCACCAAAAGCCGCACGGAGGAACAAGTCACAAGTCGATCTGAGATGAAAAACGCACGACCCGTTGTTAGGTGGTCTCCGAATCAGCACACTGACTGTCCTATTTTATTGTGGGCAGTATGAATGACAAATTCAACCCATATCTTCGTCTCTTCATTCCTGCTAGCCTTTCCATCAACACCTTTTACCGGTTGACCCGACCGCCACACTCTCTCTCTCTCTCTCTCTCTTTCCAAACTCCCTTCATCCCAGCAGCGTGGGTGTCGGAAAGCTCACTGGTAAGCCATCCTGCAAGACCACGGGTCTGCACATGTCGGGCACCTGCCAAGCCGCTTCACGTGTCGCCCCAAACAAACGGCCACTCAGTTCGGTGGCGCCACTCAGTTCGCTTCGCTTGGTCGCTTCGTGAGGTTTCGCGGTGTTTTGGTCGCTGGCGCGTCACGACCGGCCTGGCTGGACATGACCGGGCTGTTCCTACCAGTCGGTCCGAAGAACGGACGCTTCGGTGGTTTCGGGCGGCAACTGGTGGGGAGGAAGGGCATGCCGGTTTTCACGCAGCAAGCGGGAAAAGAACTCTGAAAAGGGCGACATCCATCATGCAAGTGCTGTTAGTGCTCATTTCCAGGTGCTGCTCATTTGATGTTCAGGCCTGTAGCGCTCCACATGAGCGTCGTATCCTTGCAAAGGGTGTGCCCAATGGGCCTGCGCGTTAAGCCAGCAACACGTGTTCAACCTTTATGACTGTACTCTACAACAAAGCCCCCCATCATTTGGAGACAAACACTCATCGTCGCCTCGCAAGGAACGATGTTTTCCTCCTCAGCTGCAGAAATCAGTCGAACCATCACACGACGGAAAGGTTCAACCAACCGTCACTCTGCAACCAAGGTGCACCGCTCTGCCAGTCCATAAAGCCATTAAACAATTCTAAAGCCTGGAGATGCACGCGACCCAATCCACCCACAAGAAAAGCACTCGGAAAATTCATGGATTCAACATGCTGCCATATGGTAGTGGGTCACGGCACCCTCACTAAACCATGGTTTCGGTTCACCATTTGTGGTAGATTGTGGTAGTCTCTTCTGTTCATCTTCAGCGGTTAACCAAGGTCCCCCGATTTCACTCACACCCATATGTTACCCCTACACCAGAGTTCCCAACCCGCAACCCCAATCCCACAACTCCACACCGAACAAATCCCACCACCAGGTGGATCCGGGCCTTGCTCGCGTGGGAATTGTCGACAAAGTTCACAAAGGCATAGCCATAAATGGCAAAGTTGTCCTAACAACATGTGCGAACGAATTCAGCTTCGTTCAGTGCGTCACAAGGTGTGACGGTGTGACGCAGCTTCGAAGCTCGAAGTCATGGAGAGCCTTGAAATCACGAGGCAAGTAGAGAAAGTCGTACATCTTCGCATATCCTGCATGAAACGGATGAGTCTAGTGGGGTGTCACCGAAGCAAAGCTCAAAAGAACCATCTCACCCACAAACCCCAGCGAAAAGCGGTGGCCTAAGGTATTCAGCAAGTCCATCATCTTCTCTCGCGTGGTGTCCTCACCAGTCACAAAACCATGAGATCTGTCCAACATGAAGTCTCCTGCAAGTCATCTGCCCAACCATAGCACCGGCAGGCTGAATCCCGGAGTCCTTTGGGATATTCCTGAGGCTTTCATGCAGAGTCTGAGCAGTCTTTGCAAGTCAATCTGTCAATCTGTCGTCAGGGAATGTCTGCTCTTTCGCTGGGCATCTCGACCGGAGCATGATCGTGGTGCGCTCTTCCTCCTTGACCAGAGCAGCTTCAGAACCTTCCCACACCAGAACCATATGTGAGTGGCACGAGGATCGGAGAGATTGGTATCCTGAAGGTGGTTGATCTGGGGGAAACCAACGCAAAGCGCTTCAACGAACGAAACATGATTCTTCCCAAAGTGCAAACCTATACAAATGTCCAACGGAAGCGGTTTGGTCGCGCCTTTGGAAGCATCGCGGTGTACCTGGCCGGCCTTCACGGGAACGACGACCGCGGTGTCACCGAGCGAGTTAAGAGTGCGAACCGTGGTGTCACTGGACCCTTCCAGGACTCCTTCAGATTCATTTGACCAAAGCAATCCCTTTCAACTCCAAATGATCTCCTTCTACATCGAACGGGTAATTAGTGGATCATGACTGCCAGGTGAAGTAGGAAGTTAGTTCTGCGTCACGTCACGGAAGTTCCTGCGTTTCACATGCCAAAGCAGGGACCCTCGCCTGCAGCACCTTTGGCGGGGTCTCATGTCGCGACTTGGATCTGGTACTTCGGGATGGCTGAGAGGGTTCCTCAACCGTGGAGATCTCCGATCAGAGTCCGATCGCGGTGGCAGTCGGGTGGCAGCCGGGTGGTGTGAACGTCCGGACGGAAGTGGTTCAAAAACAAAGAAAACAATGGAAGCCTCCCAATCATCAGTGACATTCATGGGTTTAGAATGGTTTAGGGGGGTATGTGATGATCCAAGAATATCCAGAAAGCCAGGACAAGGTACACATTAGCCTAGCTACAATGTTCACGACCTGAGCTTCACGCTGGTGTCCAATAAGAGCTGTCTGGGCTCTCCTGTTGCCAGCCACCTTGCGACAAACTCTGCTTGCTGCATGCCATCTGTCGTTTTTGCTGCACATTGGGATCATTTCAAATGACCCTTTCCCTAATGGCATACCTCGTATTAAAAGGGTGCAGCTCCAAAACAGCGCGTTTCTGAATTGAAGAGCTAGCAGCTAGCAGGAAAACCATGAAGAATGATCACAAAGAGAAAGAGAGAGAGAGAGAGGGAGGGAGGGAGGGAGGGAGACGGAGAGACGGAGAGACTGTGTGTGTGTGATGTTATGGAGCTCCAGGATCTTCACCAACCCTGCGGCTCTTCACCAACCCTGCGCGGCCATCGACCCGGCCATCGATCGCCTGTGAAGTCACCGGACTGCTGCAAGGAATCGGCATTGACAAAGCCCACGCAATAGTAAAGCATCGGAGCGGCCTCGAAAAACAACGGCAGATGCGGAGCAAAGTCCAGGCAGATGCGGTTGGTGGGGATAAGGTGGCCAAGCTTCAATCTGCATCATTCTTGGCAAAAAATAATTGCAAGCAAGAATCAACTTGCTGTCCATGCGCGTTCTGCTGGTCCAAGGATGCCTGCTCTTGCTGTGGCGGCTGCTGCTGCTCAGGCTGCGATTGCTGCTGCGCTGCACCCGTGACCTATGCTGAAGTGATTTTGACCAAAGTCACTCCTTTGGATCTGGGTCAAAACCCAGTGCTCTTGATAAACATCCATGAAATCCATGAACCGAACCGAATGCCTCGAAAATCACTGGGTGTGAGTTTGGGTATATACTTCTTTTGCTCTGACAACTCCACAAGCCGGCTTAGGTGCAACCATGTGACAGGCACCCACATGTACGGATAGCCTAGGCCAACATACGAGACCAGGAGTTCAAAGCGCTTGCTGTTCGTCTCGTTTGTGCATGTCTCCTTTCCTCACTCCCACCAGACCGCCCCAGACCGTCCTTGTGAGGCACCCGAGTTCTGATCAGCTGTGGAGCTCTGAACCTCCTTGAGAAACCAAGCGACATGTCAAAGCAGCCGTTGACCAGTTGTTGGCCTGAAAACACGTGGTTTGCTGACGAAAAGTCAGTCAAACACGTCATGTCAGAGCAAACCCCCTTATCAACCACAAAAGCATACAAAAGCTTCCCCAAACGCCCCCTCGTCGCCGGTCCTCTTCAAAGCCCACTTCTCCATGGGCACGGTCGCGCCATTGAGGGGTCTGGGGCCAATTCGGGTCCTCACAGTCCTGGTAGGCAACAGGACTGCCCACAGGGCTGCCGAAATGCTCCTGCCAGGTCACATGGACCAAGAACCGAGCGTCTTTCCAACTGAATCGAACGTGAAAAACCGAAAACAAACAAACCTCCAGAACTTTCCAGCCAGCCGTCTTGACGGATCGGTTCCAGCTTGACGGTTCCCGGTTCCTGTCTGAAGATCTGACAGATCGATCCGACTCCTACGGAAATGTTCGAGGACAGATGAGTACAGTAACTCCATCCTCTTCCAGTAACTCCATCTCTTGTGGGGCGTGGGGTGTCAGTCCCAAAAATCCCTGAAATGAGTTGCACCTGCCAGGTGCAAGCGAGCATGAACTGCAAAGGGTCTGAAAGTAGTGTTTGTTTAAGTTTGGTTTGGGCGTTTTCGTGTTTTTGCGTTTTGGTTTATTGGTTGGTTGGTTGGTTGGTTTGGTTTGGTTTGGTTTGTTTTGTTTTGGTTTGTGTTGGTTGCATTTGCGATCCCATTAGTCTCTGCGTCCTGAATGTGATCAGTATCTCTGTACGCAGGACTGACAACAGGACTGCCGCATGTTGGATCCTGCGGTTGTGGCGTCTGGCAACAGCTTTGGAAAATGCACACATTCATTCTGTACAAATCTCTCTCATCTCCTGCAAGTGAGGAGAGTAGGCATGAGGCGACACCTGTCCATCAAAACAAGCAATTCAGTTGAGACAAGAACACAAGACTTGTGTCAAAATGAGGTGACCGGCAGCCAAGGAGTGTTCATCTACTTGTCCCATCACGGGGAGCTTGGCTGGGGCGGCACCACTTATTTTGAGACAAACCCGCTTTGTCGTCGCCAATTCCTCTGCTTTGCAGCCAACCTTGTCCCCGTCCGATGGCTTTCGTGGGATGAGTTCGTACCTCACAGGTGGAGGCGCAGGTTGACCAGGTTGACACCACTTGCGATCTGCAAGTCATGATGCAGAAGCTGCTCGTGAAGGGGAAACACATCCGCAAACCACCTGAGTTCAAGAATCTCCACAAAGTTGCCTTTCAAATCGGGTCACGCGATTGGAATCTTCCACCGGACCCCACCCAAGAAGGAGTGACTCCAGGTCCCCAGGTCCACCCCCCACAGTTGGGCTTCAACGCTCCACCCCGCCGGAACGACCCAACCGGCGCACCGCACGCAGAAGTCGGACACGGACCTAGGCCTACGGGCCCCCTCGAGCACTTCCTCCTCCGCCTCGAGTGTCGAGCCGGTGCGAGCTGCGCGACCACGATCCGTTGATCCGTTGAAGCGAGCGTCCTATGGGGGGGGGAAACCGTTTTCGTGGTCATTTCATGGATGTGGAGCTACTGTTCTTTGTTAAACTCACCAGAAGGCAGCTGGTCAACAGACCTCATCCCAATGAAGACTCCAAAAGAACCAGGCTACGGTCTACTCTGACGCGTCCATTAGTGACGCTTCCGAAGCGGAGGTTTGTTTTGGCCAACACACAAAAAAGCCAAGACTTACGGGTTCTCTTCCCCGTTGCAAAAAGACAAGCCACCCTTCGTTGCACAACGAGGCCACATGAGTCACAATGTGAGTTCCACCGTCCGTTGATACGCGTTGATCGTATTCTTCCAATATGGTTCCAGCTTGGGGGCCGATCTCAGAGTTCTGGTGGCAGTTGACCTGAGGTCGCTACAGCCCACGCCGCCACCATGCTGCTCTGGAAACCAACGAAACCAACGAAACGCGCCGTCAATGCTTTGGACTTGGCAATAGCTGTAGCTCGAATGCTGAGTTTGGGAGTGCTCGTTTGTTTTTTCCTGTGGTGGCTCCGATTGGTGAAGTAATGGTTTGTTTTGGCATTGCGTTTTCTTCCTTGTTTCCAGGCAGCTGTGGAAACCACTCAGCTGCGGTCGTAGCAACAAGCTTGTTGGACAATGCACATCAAAAAGATCAGAATTGTACAAATGGAGGGGGCTGCAGGGTTACCCACAACCAGTTCAACTAAATGCAATCTTCCAAACATCGGCCTCGGCGAATTTGACGAATGCAGATCCCCGGTGGGCGTTCTGTCCTGCAGGACATGGCGTTCTCCTTCTGCCCTGCCGCTGCAGTCCCCACTGTGCGCGAGTTTCGCTGAGGGTCCTGTCTTGTCCGCGACCAACTTCACAAAGCCTGGGCCAACCGTTCGCCAGGCTTCCACCACCCGCTCTCTCCACCCTCACCGAGGCCCCGGCCCACTCGGCCGAACCGGCGGAAGACCTCGGCCGAACCGGCAGCGTATGGAACGCGGCGTGGGTGGGGGCAATCAGGGAAGCTTTGGTCTACTCGGAGACCGAGTCGACCCCCACCCACCTCTTTCAAATCATCAGCAGTTGCATCGAACGGGACATTCCGGACAAAGATGGTTTGCCTGGCTGTGTCGGAAACCGCACCCTATGCACGTGGAGAGTGCATGCAGTTCATTCAACATAAAAGCAGCCGGGCACACCCTTGGTCGATGTCAAAGCCTGGCTTTCTGATTGCTGCCTGAACGTGGCCAAGCTGGAGCTACAGTGGGCAACCACAACATGATCTTATTGACAATCTCCTAGGGCAGCAAACAACCGTTTTCCGCTGTGCTGTGTTCTTCAACAACCGTTCACCTCCAAAACAATGAGCATTGCGGCAAGTCATGGCCCAAGCCACTGTTTAAAAAGTGAGTCCCATATTCCGTGCGAAGCGGCGTACCGAGATGTGGGACATGAAAAGAAACCATGCGCCCAGGCGCCCAGACCTTCGCCTTCGCCTTCGCCTTCGCCTTCGCGGCCTTGGTGGATTTGCTTTCGCCCTCCTCGTCTTCGTCCTCATCTTCGTCCTCATCCTTGTCCTCTTCGTCCTCATCGTCCTCCTCGACATCTCGCAGGCTTGGGGAAGTGGAGACGCACCGCACGGCCACGTGTAGTCGTTGAAGCAACGACGGCCACGCATCACATCAGTCAGTTCGGTCTCGTGCGATCTGCTAAGAAGGAGGCCATCATTTGTGCTGGTGGGTGTGTGTGTGTGGTGCTTTCAGCCTCAATGTCATCGCCCAGGAGTTCTTTCATTCTCTTCAGCTCCACGTCTGGAGCAGGGTCCTGGTGGCTACATGGCTTGGCTTGGGGTACCAAAGGAGAGGGGAATGCAGCATCGCTTGAAGAGATGTACTAACTAGGAGAAGGAACCTCAAAAAAGGAAACAAACAAATCGCCAGCCTTCTGCTGTACCATATAGAACTATTGCATAATGATAAATATCTGGACTCCGACCGTTTGTAATTGCATCCTTCTTTAAACAGCCGCTCCGGGAAATCCACCGGCCGGTCGAACGTCCTCGCCATCAGCCTCCTCCTGCAACACGTCGACAAGGCGACGTGGACCGTGCGGACCGTCGCTTGTGGACCGTGCGGACCGTCGCCTCATCCACCTTCGCTGGTTGCTTTGGAGCCTCACAAGCGACCGCCGCAGGTCTCAAACAAAAACACCTTGGCCTAGCTCAAGACTTGTGATGACTAAGTCAGGAAAAGGGGGCACCCACTTTTCCATCCTGAAGAATGCAACAAAGTCATTCAACTCACAAACAGTCGCTCAAACACGCCTGTAGAGTAGAATGTTTAGAGCATGACGAACAAACAACAAGTGGAGCTTGGCGACCAAAGGAACCACGGTGCAATAGAGAGAGTCCCACAACTCAAGTCATGCACCTGGTGGTGACCCTCCACCGTTGTCCCTAAAGACATCCGCCCAACGGACGGCTGGCCGACCTTGGGCTTGGGCAGCTTGGTAGCTGGCTTGGACCTTGAGGCGCGATGTCCAAGGAATGGACCAGGGATGACCAGGGCGTTTTCGGTGAGGAGACGATATCCCGAAGTGGTGTCAGTGTCAATGTAAGCTATAGTATCGAGTTATGCGTATGGTAAGGTACCCCTTCAAATGTCGTGTGAGTACATCTACAGTATCTCTTCGGTCCACTTCTGGGTTCTCGCAGTTACGAGGTCATCCAACCACCAAGCACATCTGCTTGTCGCAGAAACCACAAGTGAAAGAGACAAACATCAGGAAGAAAAACAAACAAACAAACTCTTGTCAAGACGTGTCGTCTCAGCAGCACGCCATTTCCGCACCGCGTGAACGCGAAGGAACGAGTGGCTCGAGGATCCTAGAACCGGGGCCAAAAGGGCAGTGTGGTCAACATGGAAGCGAATGCATGGCCGATTTTCTCACTGGTCTTTTTCTTTTTGGCCACACTGTCTTCTAGCCTAGCCAAAATGCTGGCGTTCTCAGGATGCTCGACCAGGACGGCCATGGGGCTCTCCAGCCATGCCCTGAACATGTACATGAGCTTTTCGTCCACCTTGGTGAGGCCGTCGGCGAACTCATAGTTCGTTGGGATCCAGTGGACCTGGTCAGGTCACATGACCTCCTGCACTGATCGAACCGAGACCAAGCTTCTCCGGTCCGAGATGTTTGGAGCATCAGCCAGCAAGGCGTCATAGAGGGACTTCGCGTCGATGGCCTGGGCCATAGCCATTCGAGCTCCGACTCGGTGCGCTGGCTCGTTGAAGTGAAGCTCGGACGCCATTCTGTTCAAGTAGCTTGCCCTATCCGATGCTTCGTCTGCTGCACATGCTTCTGCAGCGAGTGTGGACCGACACACTCTTGGAGCTCGGCAGCTCCTCCAGTCAATGACCGTGTACTTCGTGGGCTGCATCTTCACGGAGGGAGTAGTGAAGCCTGCTAGCAGCCCGATCTGTGAGCCTGAGCGGCTTGCATTGCACCAGCTGGCGTCTGAAAAAGCCAGGATGAGGGTGTCCTTGCGGAAGGGGATGTCCTGGATGCAAAGGCCTTGGGAGCTTGTCTTCTTTAAGTAGCTGATGCCATCGTAGAGAGACTTGAGATGTCTCAGCTCCTTGGTTGGCCAGGGACACCAGTGGCGACACTTCAGGTCGGCATTGTGTTGCAGTCCACTGCAAACATCCGCTGACGGATCTAAACTCTTGGTGCTCTGAGGCCGTCAGCTTGGGGTCCTGGGTGGACCTGCCCTTGGGGATCTTGCCGCTGTCGAGCCCTTCGATGAACTTCTCCATCTTGATGCTCATCTTGTAGCGACCTTCATCAGTGGTCTCGATGAGGAGTTCTTTCCCCTTGAAGGTGATGGGATTGCCAGGCTCGAAGGCTTTCAGGTCGCCCCAGCGGAAGAGCTTCTGCACTTCAGAGATGTCGTAATCTTCTCTGAACAGCCCCAAGAAGTCGTCCACGTAGACGAGGATGGCGGAGATGGGATCATCTTGGCTGTCCCTTTTGATGAAGAGTTGGGGATCAAAGGCGTGTCGGCCATAGCCCATGGTGGACAGTCTTGAAGAGACTTCTTCGCTCCAGAGGTGTGGGGCATTTGAGAGGCCGTAGACATTGCCCAAGATCTGGTACAATTCGTGGGACCAGCAACTTGTCTTCGAGATCAGCCCATCTTTTGGCGCCTTCATGTAGAGCGGCAAGGGGCGCTCGCTGTCCTTTTGTCGGCCCTGTAGAAAGGCCGTCTGCGCATCTCCAGCCCAGGCTGACCACTTCAAGGTGGTGTTGAAGAGCTCGCCATTGAGTCCAGACACGATCATCTGGTAGCAGATCATCTCAATGGTCCTGCCTGGGGTCGGTGATGACCTGGAGAGCCGGTCGAGGTCAGGGTCCTCATGACCGAGGCAGACGATGCGGCACTTGGCCTTGACTTCGCCTTGGCCGACGTTCTTGTCCCTGTAGCATGCGCGACTGCGCATGATCCTCTTCTTTAAGATCTTGTCCTGAAGGACTTGGCGACACTCCTCCTTGGTGAGGGGTCGAACACTTTGCCACTCTGACCAGCTGTTGGACTCTTTCTCGATGGCTGCCAAGAACTTGTCAACGTAGGCAGCTGGCATGGTCAGAATGTGGCGCCAGGGGATTTCCCTGTCCAGTTGCTTCCTTTCTTGCCTGGTGAGGCCTGCAGCATGGTGTTGTCGCTGCGGTTGCTTGTTGTCTGCTTGTTCTGAAGAGTCCTCCGAATCCACGGATGTGTCAGACTCTTCTGCCGGCTTGTCTGTGTTTGCTATGTCCTGCTGACGTTGTGCTGTAGTGGTGTAGCACTTGAAGAAGGTTTTGCTTTGTGGCCCATAGTGTTGTGGCGGTGTGCCATTCCAGAACCTGCTTGCCAGCGAGAAGGTGCCGTCCTCCTCGAGTGAGAGTGCCAAGGTGTCAAATGGCCTCTTCGTTGGCAGTGTTGGAAGTGGTTCATCAGCCATTGGCTGTGGTGTGTGTGCCTGTTCTGCTTGTGGCTCTGCAGCTGCCGCGTCTTCAGTGCTTGTTCCTGCTGCTGCTGCATCTGTATTTGCTTCCTGTTGATGTTGTACTTCATGAGGTTCTGCCAGGTCCTCATCGTCTGGTACTGGTACCAGTTCTGCCGGTGTAGGTGCAAAGGTGACTTGA
This sequence comes from Durusdinium trenchii, assembly GCA_963970005.1. Classification (NCBI taxonomy): domain Eukaryota; class Dinophyceae; order Suessiales; family Symbiodiniaceae; genus Durusdinium; species Durusdinium trenchii. Next base: position 43,903 of record CAXAMN010015502.1, on the reverse strand, counting down.
GGACCTTCTGGCGGGTGTTGTGGCTCCTCCAAAATGGTAGGCGCCTGAGGTGTGTCCACCTCTGCTTGGTGAAACTCGCTGTGCGGTGCGATTGCTGGGGCTGTTTCGCCCGTGGCAGTGTTTGCCAAATGTTCAGTGCTGCTGGCTGCTAGTTCAGCCGGTGTTGCACGAGTCCGTTTGGAGTGCGCTGATTCCAAAGGTGTGGTGGGTCCTCTCGACCTCGTAGTGCGAAGTTGTTTGGGGAGATCCCCAAACCGTTGTAGTGTCTGCACCGTGGTGTGATGGTGCGTGTGAGTTGGGCTGTCGATGTTGACCTGCACATTTGTGGTAGTGCTGCCCTGTGGTGCTGGTGTGCTTGGTGCTGCTTGTGAGGCTTGAGCTGGTGTTGCCGGAACAGCCATTGCTGGTGTCATCGGTGGTGCCGTGTTGTCGTACTCCAGCGCCTCCTGCTCCAAGTGAGCATCTTGGGTCAAGGCTTCCTCAGGCGGTGGTGGACCGCGCTCATCTTCCAGCATGTGCTGGCCGAAGTTCTTGCTGGCATCCTTCAAGACCTTGATGTCTTGCTCATCAGGGCACCAGTCTTCGAAGGAATGAGCAGCCCTGAGCTGTTCTGCTGTGACCAAAGTGGTCGATGCACCAAGTCTCACCCAGGCTTGTTTTCCTTCATGGGCGGGATCCCATGACAGAAATCGAGCTGCCAGCCATGCGCCTCTCTTGCGGACTCCTTTCTTCGTCCAGCGCCACACTGCGCATCGTTGTCCAGGTTGGAGGTCTGGGATGCTGGTGTTTCTTGTCTTGCGCAGTAGAGCTCGACGGAACTGTTGTTGTGCATTAAGATCGATGAGAGTCTTCAGAGCTTCACTGCGCACCAGTTCTGCTCGTAGTCCAGGATGTTCAGGGTCACGGAATGGTTGAGTGGAGGTGCTCAAAACCTGTCCGTCAGTGAGCACATCATTTGGCAGCCGTGGGACCCTTCCGAAGACTGCTTGGTATGCAGAGCGTCCTCTGGTGAATGCCATTGTGTTACAGGCGTGACATGCCTGGACCAGGATCAGTGGGACGTCTGCCAAGTCGACGATGGCGAACTGGTCAATCAGCCATGGTCAGGCGCAAGATGGCATTGCGTCTTTCGATCATGCCGATGAGGTAGTGGGCCTCTGGTGGGCAGTGTTCAACGATGACGCCAAGTGACATCAGGCGCTTCTCGAACTCTCCCCGGAATGTTCGGTCCGGGTCGCATGAGAACTTCAAAGGAAGACCATAAGGTCGAAGCCAACGGTCGGTGAGGAGCTCAAAGGTGGTCTCCGAGTCGCGGTTCTTCATGAGGCCAGCCATATGGAGACCTGTTGCTCTGTCAATAATGCCAAGGACCGGAAACGAAGTGCCATCCAGTAGTCGGCAGTAGAAAACATCTGCCTGCAGCTCATCACCAAATTGCCCTGCGACCAATGAAGGCATACTGGTTGGTCGTGGTTCTTGAGGTGGCTTCAGTCGTTGACATGTAGAGCAACTCATGCCCTGCACTGCTTTGATGACTGTGGCCGGGATGCGTCCTTGATGCGCCAGTAGCCTCATCAGCTCTTGAGTACTGGGGTGTCCCAGATTCAGGTGTAGTCGGGCCAGTGACCGCTTCACGTGTTGGTCAACTCCGTCGACACCGCTGAAGGAGATGTCAGTGGTGAGGCCTGGAATGATGGCCCTGTCTGCATCTGGAGCCGGTGTAGCCGGTGAAGTGGTCTCCATCCTGAACCCGTAGGCGAAAATGCCAAAGGCAACAGCTTTTGAGAACCGCTGTCTTGGGAACTCGATCTGGTCCAAGTCCTCGACCTCAACTGCGCGGGTCTTGTCAGCATACTGAAGGAATGCTGCTCTCGTGAAGTACTCATCCACATTGGCCGGAATCCTCCTGGAAGTCGGAGCATAGAAAGCCTGAATGCGCACGGCCTTGATGCGGAAGAGCTCTTGAATCCTCTTGCCCATGTCGGAGTCCACGGGGAAGTTGAAAGGTCTTTTGGCTCCTCTTTCGTAGACGTTGTCCACGTACTTCACGATGTCATCCCATAGGTCGAGATCGGACGTTGGGTAGGCCGTTGCATAGACCTTGTGTTGCGGTGGTCCAAATCGTAGGGGCTCCTTTTGGAAGATCAGTGCACGGAGCTCCTGAAGTACTGCGTGACATAGCTCATCAGGGTATTCTTGAGATCGTCTTGTGAGCTTGCCCTGAATGGGAGTGCAGTACATCTTCTGGAGAGGTGTGAGCCGACGGTTGAGCTGTTCATGTAGGCCAGGTTGATTTCCTGCCCATCTCATGGGTTTTGCGATTGGTTGTCCATCAACTTCAGCTCCATAAGCTCCGCAGTCCAGGTCTGTGGTCCAAACTCCGCGAAGGCCTAAAAGGTCGGTCACCTCTTCCAAGTTCCACAGTTGTGAGCGCTGTGGATTCTCGAGCAGGAAATAGCGCCCTGCCCGGTGTTGTCGTAGTGCGACCGCCACGGCAAACTCGACAAGAACCTTCTCATCGTCCTGCAAGTGGCGTAGTGCAAGCCGCCTGTCTGGTGAAGACCAGTTGAGGTTGATGTTGAACTGGTTCCATAACCTGCAGTCCACTCCCATGATCACCAGCCAAGGTTTATAGTGGTCGAGCTTTTGGAAGATCATCTTACGCATGGCTGGGTCCTTGAAGTTCTGGCCATAGAGGAGGTCCATGGGCTGCAAGGTGTTCAGGTTATATTGAGCTGCCAACCGGGTCATATTTGAACTTCCAGCGAACAATTCCCAGAGGTCAGCATAGGGTGGAGGTCTCTCCATGGTCGGCTTGCTTGTTGCATAGACCTGGCACTCCTTCTCGAGGATGTCAGCGGCCTTGTTCCAGTCTCCTCGAAGTCGTTTTGCCTGGCCGCTTTTGAGGGCTATGGATCGTGGACCATCTGGTCCATTGGCCCCTCTGACTTCACAATCTCGTAGATGAGGCCCCAATCCATGATCTCCTCGTCCTCCTCGATCAACACGCCCAGCTCCACCAGGCGTTCGTGCCTCTTTCGATCGGCCGCCAACTCCAGCTTCTCCCGGTGAGGCCTGAAGTGCTCCTCGTTGAGGAAGGCGAACTCCGCCACGGTGGTCGGCTCTGCTTCCAGCGGTGACCTCTGCTCCAGGATCCTGAAGACCTCCACCTGCTCCTCCTGAGTCAAGTGGTCGGTGTGGAGCGTGTAGCCCATCTCGAAGCTCGTCCAACCCGAAAGAGTTGATGTCCAGGCCGAACATGGTACTGCTGCGCTCTTGGCCTTGGGCTTCGGTCGAGCCTTGCTGGTGCTCCCTGCAGATGCCGTTGCCTTCGATGACGGCTGTGGCAATGGCAATTGTCGAGAAGAGGAAGCGAGATAGCCACCTCCTTGGGAAGACCAGATGTCCCAATCTTCCTTCTTGTTGTTCCATTTCCATTTTCGAAGGCAGGTTTGGCAACGTGCGAACCTGCCATGCGCATTGCCGTACCGCTTGATCACCGTGTGCTGGCACTTCTCGGGATGAAGTCGTGGGCTCATCTCCGGCGGCACTGCATGGTCCAGCCATGACTTGGGCATGATGCCCAATCGCACGCCCCCCGCCATGTAGATCCAGATGTTCCTCTTGAAGGCCTCGAGGCATGAGACCAAGCGGCGCCAGCGCTGAAGCCATGAGGGCGGCGCCGTCCGCATGAGGAAGGTCTTGGGGCGGCTTCAACAACGAATTGGATGTCGAGGTGGAAGCGGACACCTTGACGTTCATTGGCTGAGGCGGAAGGAGAAGTTCAGGGTGTGGATCATGCCAAACATGTGGTGCAGAAAACGCTTTCCACTCATGAAGACGCTGTGGGTGCTCGTGGTTGAAATCCAAAATGGAAACAGCAAAATGACCTCCTTTGACATGTAACTGCACTGTGCACTGCAAAGATGAAAAGTACACGACTCGATTCGGCAGGTCGATGATCGAACCGAGGGAGTCCATGAGTGCATTGCTTCCCAACAAGGGAATGCTTTCCGGGAGGATGCCTGCTCCAACAACAAGGGGGTGGTTGTCGAAAAACACCGGGATATAGGCCCTTACGTGTGCAACCGTTGGTTCACCCTTGCCGAACTGAAACACATCTTCCGAGGGGATCTCCTTGGTCTTGAGGTGGTGCTTGAACAACATGTCAACATGGGACCGGTACCAAGCTTTGCCAGCACATGTTCTCTGGCAGGCCGAATCCAAAACCATGTAGCCGGTGAGGTCGTGTCCACCAGTCCCGAAGCCCTTGGTCTCATGAACCTGAAAAGGGAGGTTGGTGACCATGTTGATGGCAAACATTGTCCCATAGTCTGAAGGGGGTGCATCGTTCACCTCGAGGGACCCGTGCTCATGGTGCACCACGCTGACCTGATGAGGACGATCAGCCTTTTTGTCAGGGCCTGAGGTCTGGCGGTAGCTCGAGCTTGAAGATCCTTTGGACCCCTTGCCAGACTTGCCAGCCTTTCCAGCTCCAGCTCCTTGATTCATCGGGCGTGCCTGGTCCTGATACCAGTGCCCCAAACCACCGCAGGCAGAGCAATGCGTCACCTTTCGGAGTTCATCCGGTGACTTCTTGCTTTTGTTGCCGGTGGAAAACTTGCGACCCAAGGTGATGCCACTCAATTTGCGAGCCGTGACCGTCAGGACCTGTGCGAGGTTGGTCAAGTCGTCGGTCACATCATCTGTGGCCTCTTGGCCTTCTTCGTCTTCTGGCTGCTCTTCCTGTTCGGCCTCGACTTCAAGCTCATCGGGCTGTTCATGGGCATCTTCAAACTCATCGGCCTCCAAGGCCTCTTCATCAATGACCTCGGTGATGTAGGTCTGTCGTCGTGGCATGGACTTGCCACTGCTCATGGACTTGCCGCTACCTTTCGTGAATGCCGAAGTCGAAGATCCGCTGGTCGTCGATGAGGTCGATGAAGTTCCATGCTTGGTCTTGCCAGCTCCTTTGCTTTGTCC
>CAXAMN010015491.1:123415-135160 GCA_963970005.1 Durusdinium trenchii | reverse complement strand
GCAGCTTCTGTGGAGCTGGCATCGAAAGCCTCCGCCTCCCTCCTGATTTTCATTTCATCGGACCGAAAGAGCTCATCATGAGCAGCAGCCACCCCAAGATCCATGCAAGTAAGGTAAGACTAGAGGACAAAGGGCAGGCGCGGGGACGCTGTCACAAGTCTAAACCCAAAAAGCCGCAGGGAAAACCCAGAATCAACAAAGATGATCCAAAAGCACCAACCGAAGAAGAGAAAAAAAAGGAAGGAGGCAGCAAAGAACGATTCATTTTCTCAAGCGGCTCAAAAATCCAAAGGTATCCCGCGATCTTAACGAGTACCCCAAAAGTCATCCAGGCTCGTGGTCGCTGCCTGTGTATGGCAGCATCCACACAACGATGCGGGCCAAACATCAAAACAATATTCGGCCCCAACTGCTGGAGAGCCCCCTTCACCCCCTTAACAGTAAGATCTCAACCACCGACAGCGACCTGGAAACTAAGATTCCTCGGTTTCTTGTGGGAAGAGCCAGGTGGGATGTTCACTCTATAAACACAATTCCTGGCATCTCCCTTTCGTTCAGCAAACCAAGTGCTCGTGGAAGGCTTGCGCCAAATGGATCCTTCCAAAGGCTCAACATTGATAGCAGGCCCTTTAGCCCCCAACAGGCCCTGAATCCTCGCAGCCAAATCTCCAGTAGATGGAACTGGCTCAGCGAATTTAACATTCAACTGGAGGGTGGCCTGGGCTGAAGCTGGTCGGGCTTTGCACACCTTAGTGATGTCCTCAGTCAGGGCAGCAATGGCTTCACGCCTGTTGGAAGAGCAAATCAAATGGAAGAGCGAGCAGTTTCATCAGACTGTATAGATGCAACCATGTGACATGACACCACCAATCATTCCAATTAACCCGCTCACCAGCGACATGCCACAGTACACACGCATGCTTCTTTCCTTCCCCCAGCGGAACGGACGCACGCCAACGGACTTTCATGGACTTTCTTCCAAGGCCGTGCCAAACGGCATGGCACAGTGACATCAGCAAACGCATCAAGCAGCCCTGCACCGCTGCCACGCCAATCCCAATGGCACAGCGACAGTCACCTCCACCAAACGTCACAGCCTCACGGTTCCCTGCGCCTGCAAAACTCAACTCACCAAAGTCAACCCCCAAATCTTTGAACATCATGGAGCCAAGCGGTACGAGTCCACTGTGGTTTGCTCTTTCAAAGCAGTCTGACTCAAGAACAATCGGCAGGTCTTTTGACAAGCGTACTGCAAGCATGCATTGACCAGGAGCAGGACTCAATGGATATGAGAAAAGTGCAATCAACTATATATATCTATACTCCTTTTACGGAAAATGTCTGAAAACCATTGCGAAACTAAAGGCACGGTACACATTTTATACATGTTTCTTCCCTACCTTCCAAGCGCTGCAGAACTTCCTACCGCTCCTACAACCCCTCAGTGGTGGACCTCCACCGGCAAATCAGCCCCATCCAAGGCACTTTACCCAGATCGTCGCGCCTTGGAGGAAGCAAGGCAGCTCTGGAGGCATCGGGAGTTTAAGATTGTTTGGTTGACCCTCAAAAGGCCGCTGAAATCATGTTGTCACCCTGGTGATAGCAAGCTCGACCAATCGGTGCCCCTATTCAAATGCTCTGCCGAGAGTGAGTTTGTGTGAAGGTTCTGTTGTGTCCTGTTGTAGGGGTCGTGCTTGTTTATGATCACGGAATGAGTGTGTGTCTTACTGCTCGCGTTCGACCACTTGCTTCACATGGATGGATTGTTACGAGCATCTCAACATAGAAAAGAGGGTGATCCAAATCACGTACCCTGGCAATTCCTACTGTTGAACAACCCAAACAAATCATGCAATAGAAGTACTAATAGTATAGAAGTTAATGCAATTATTTGTGCAGTTTCAAAGCATTTTCGATGCATAATTGTATAATAGTAGTAGTGCATTGATAATTGTATACAATACAGTATATACCGAGGGACTGGAACTTAGAATGTATGCGCCGTTTCCAAATTTTTGGCATCGAGAGTTAGCAGCTCTTGGACCCGGGTGGCCGAGACCAAAGTTCGAATGTGGTTTTAGAACATTTCTTCACTTCCTTTAATGTTCCCTTCGCAATCGTTTTTCTGGTCCTCATGTGTCGCTGAACCATGAAGAGACGCATTCTAAAAGGTTTTCTGCACATTCTAACACTGACTGTTAGAATGTAGTGTTTACCGGTCCGGAAAGTGGGGTCATTCTGCATCGGCCGTTTCCAAAAGCACATTCTATCTTCCAGTCCGTCGGTATAATACAGATTGTGACTGCTGTTCGAAACGTGTTGTGTCTCCCTGGCCATTTTGTGAGGATTCCAAGCGACCGTGAAACATTCCTTGCAATCGAAATGTCATGCCATGCGTGAGGCTTATGTGTGTCCCCGCGCCAAACAGCGTGCGCCCCCTCATACACAGCCAAGTGTTGATATGAAATTGGACGTCAACAAGAGATTGTCATTTCCTGTGGCCTTCCACATTTTGTAGACAACAGCGCCAAACACACACACGGAGGACTCCGCATCAGAACGAGCTGCAAGTCGATCGCATGGATCTCTGCATGACGTCCCGTGCGATGGAACAAAACGTACCTCAGTGTGGGGTCTTTGCTGAACCCCCAAGGCACAAGCAGAGAGAGGTGGGTGGTTGATTGGCACCTTTGATGTGAAGAAAGCACATTCCAATAGGCATCACCCCTCGGTTTTGACGAGTTAGTTTTGGATCGTGTGCAAGTGAGCTAAGCGGATTTTCTCTGCTTGGCATTTTGTTGAGATAATCATTCCCGAGGCCAAAACCAGGGCTCTGACGGGCCTGAGGTCTATCAGTGGTAAAAAAAAGAAAACGACGCACAGTGGATTCCTCAGCCTTGCACCTCCTCCATCGTTCGCCACGGGTGCCGTGCGAGTGGAATCCTCTTCACCGAGGCACAAGACCTCCTCCATGGGGTCCACGTGGAGTCCAGCCACACTGATGCCAGCACCGAACCTAGACACCGGCTCCACAGAATGAACGCCACCGGGCAAAGTCGATGCACGCAAGGCCACTTGAAAGATGCATGAAATGTGTGGCACATTGTGGCACTAGTCACCAGTCGAATCATATACAAGAACCCTCATGCTTCTGTTGGTATGGTAGATGTGCATCTTCAAGGCACCTCAGCTGGTACAGGACTTGGTCCAGCAACACTCAGTCCAAACCTTACAACACCCAAAGCTGGCGACAGCACCGGACTGCATAGAAAGGAAACCTTCTGCTATCCACTGCTGATCCTCCAAACTGAACTGTGAAAACGGTTCCTTTCTTGACAAACGACCCACTCGGAACATCTAACCTCCAGCAAGTTGATGTGGGATGTTCTTGGACACCACTGCTGATTGGGCACCTCCGAATACCAACAAAAGCATACAAAAATCCCAGGCAAACCTTTCAACACATTTGCTATCCTTGCGTTCATGAAAGATTCTGGGTGTATTTCTTGAAAGACATTGGAGAACCGTTCTCTTGAGTCGAGTTGCTTTTCCATGATCATCATCTCTGCCTGGACCAAAGGCTGGACGTGTCCTTGCTCATCATGCGCCTAGAGCAGGCTCACCAATACACAAGGGGGGCCGTAACAGGAGCAAGACCACATCATCACAAACAAAGATTACAACGTCACGTAGGGCTGCTTTGGACATGACATGATATTATTTACTGCAGCACAGTCTTTTGTTTTAAGACTGACTACTATACTGACCACTATATAATTATACAAATTTAAATACACTTTCCCACCACTTCCCATGGTTGGGGTTTGGTAGGATTGGGCTTTGGAATCGAGCGGAAAGCTCCCAGAAATGCCTTGCAAGCAACGATGCCCAAGTCGGCCTTGCTGACCACCAACATGTCCTGAAATCACAAGCAGTCCTGGTCTGAGGTCATCTAGTACGTGGCTAAGGTTCATTTAGCACTGGAGGTCTACCATTAATAATTGCTCAATCTACTGCGACTCCAGTTAATATTTAAGCTCTGTAGTAGACACCAAAATGTAAAGGAATGTCGTGGGCACCCAAAACGCTGGACTGGGAGTTGGTGGGACTGGGGGAGGTCCGAAGAACAACCAACTGAGTGCAAGATTGTGAAAGTGTCAACTCACAAGGACATTGAAACTCATTTAAACATGCCACATTCAAGCCCCAGCGCAGCCGTGCGTAAAGTTGTTGGTCACATACTCTAGACAAGGTAGACCTTTGACATATCGAAATAATGAGCAATGAGACTGAAATTACTTTCAACATTTCGAACTGTGCCAAGCTGCCTTCGGATAAAACCCAATGTCTGTTGAACAAATTTGCCACAATAGTGAAGCTCCTGTGTATAGTAATTACTGAAGTCATGAATCTGCAAGTCCCTAACAATGCAATTGTTTGATAGATAGCATGCTTACACTCAGAGGAACACAGTCAAAAGCACAAGCGAGGGTCTCGAAACAAACCTTGATGGTCTGACACTAGCTACTGGCAAAGCACTTGAAATCTATCCGGTTCTGCTTTCTTTGAATCCCCTAACTGACATTACAAAGAATTCCTCCAAAGAGAAACAAGAACACCAGACCATACCAGACCTACACCACCTACACCTATGCTAATCTTCTGGTCGTTTCAGGCGACCGCGCTCCAGGTTTGACTCACAAACTCCCGTCCTGCTGGGGCCAGTATGCCAAGGCCTTGCCGATCGAAGATCGACCGACACTGGAGGTGACAAAGACCAAACCAGGGATCTAACATGAACACAGTTCTAACATGATCTACAATAAGTGCTGGACAAAGATCCAGGTGATCTAACATGATTTAACTGTTGCTGGGCTCTTTGAGCATCCTGGGCCACTAGAGGCGGTGAAAGATCGACGCGATCAAGCTAAACAGTTTGCACATCCCGGTTGGAGGATGAACCGGATGAACTCCTGCACCACCTAAATGGGGAATTACCGAAATAATGGGTAATTTATGTAATTCTGAATTATCTGTTCATTTCCTTTTTTTGAGTAGGCGCCTACTTAATTAAGTAAGGAAGTAAGCTACTAGCTACTCATGCTATCTTAAGCTACGACATATGGACGGCTAGCGCTCGCACTGATTTGGTTCGGTTTTTAGGGAAACTTATATATATAACTGGAGCTCCATGGACTTCATCACTCCCACTCACACCTATCGCCGGCCCACCTCTAGAGCCTCAGCACTGGGATCACTTGGATCCTGCGCGATGTAGGGGGAACTGTGTGCAAATGAGGGAAAACGATGGGACGGATAAGCATTCGCCAAAACAAACCAAGTTCGCGGACTTGCTACACATATGTTGTATTATACAATGTTAGTCAATGGCATTCTCGACGATACCATGCGAAACCTCAATGTGCAAAAATGAGAATGGCAGCACGATACCCATGTCAAAAGTGGAACGTAGATGCACCTATTGCGCAATCTGGAGCAGTCGAAGTATCAAAATACGGCCGTATGAGCTAGTTAGTGATCTAGACTTCGACCTCAATAATTTACAATTAGCATTAGTAACAGAGCCCTTTTGGATCCTTTTGGGGATAATAAAGCAGTATTGTCTTGACTCAAAGTCTTAGCTACCACTTTGGAGCAACCAACTAGCCATGTCACCCCCAAGATTGTTCAACTTCCCTTTGTTGAGCGGTGTGATATGTGTCCCCGCTCAAAGGATGGTTTATATAACTTCTTATCTGAGGCTGCCTGTCCAAGATATGGTGCTCTTTTCCTTGCAGTTTACAATCTGAACTTCGCACACCGTAAACGTGTAGCCAGCCCAGTGTTCAACAACGTGTGTCGCCTGGTGACTTCGCCCGAAGTGGCTGGAGGGCAAGGACCGCCAGGAGAGCCTTGGGCTTCCAAGCTCCATCGAAGCAGAAGGCAAATAGCACACCATGTCCTGAGAAGCGACCAGCGGGAAGCTACTAGTAGCTCCTGGCCTTACTACTAGGAAGAAGCTACGAGTAGCTAGAAGCTAGGTGGAGGCCATCGCAAGTAGGTTGGAGGCCATTACTACTAGGAACAAGAAGCTACTAGTAACAAGGGCATTTCTACCAGGATGAAGAAGCTACTAGTAGCACACCATGTCCTGAGAAGCGAGCATGTCTAGTCTAGTCAAGGCATTTCAAGGCCTTACTTCGGCCTTGTCACAAGCGATGTCACGGGTCATGGCAGGAAGCCAGTTTGACTCCTTTGACCCACAAAGGAGAATGCATACAAGAGGGGTAGTCCAAAAACACCAAAAAAGAGTCATAGGCAGTACATAAACTGGGGTGCCGGTCCCGTCTTTAATTGAGGGCGTTCCGGGCAAACTCTGGGCACATTCCTGCCACTGCTTACTTGGTACTAAAGGTCGTTAAGGGTAACAAGTCGAAGCTGGGCCTGGATACTTGAACCCAGAGAGGGGAGCAAGGACAATGCACAGTGTGATCGCTGTAAATCTCACTCGGTCTTCCCTTTCCATTGTCCGTTGTGTCAGTCTCCCAACCACAGTAAACACCTCCTCAGGCTGTGAAGCGATGTAGCTTTTCGATTGGGAGACGAGGTGGGAGTGGGTCAAACATATGGACCAGTGACCAGTGCCTTTCTCCGTTTAGGTATGGTGAGGCCTTCGTCCAACATCGCAGGGCCGGAAAAGGATGGTGCATTCGATCATCTTCGCAGCTAAGAAGCCCGCCCCGCCAAGGCCACCGTGGAGTTGTCCTGTTCGGATTTCGTGTGAAGGCCGCAGGGCTTGGCGACACAGAACGCGGCAAACCACTTGTCTCAAAACTGGTCGGAGCTGATGAAACAGTGTTCTCTACCAGTGGTTCAAGAGTCAAGGCTCACAGTATAAGGCTTACAGCAAACATAGGAAACAGCCAAAGCTCAACTGGTTGAGATTTCTGCAGTGACCAATGGCTCACAGCCACGACGCAATTCCAACCAGGTTGTTATGATACTTCTCATGCAAGTGGTTGACATGAGCCTATGACTTGCACTCTGCAGCATGCCACTAGCAGTCTCCATCTTACACCACCAACCAAAGGTCTGTAAGACTGCGCCACGCCAGGGATACCTTTCAAAGGATTGTCAACGCATTCTGACGCATTCTTAAACCCATAGGAGGCATCGAGTCTAGGCAAGGTCCCAACCCGTGAGCAAACCTCAACATCGTCAACCTACAAGTACCTGTCTGTGTAACTCCAAGCAACGGTCGCGCATTCTATCATTCTGGTGGTGCACTGTGTAGGCTACAATGGTGAAAGAGCAAGGGAACCATGATGAACCATGGTGCTCGGATGGAAAACACATCAAGACGTCGTAGACTCGCATAAACTGCAGCTTGAACGCTGCACAAGGGATGAAGGCATGTCACTGTGAGGTCTTGCTGTGTGCCTTCCAAAATTGGTTCCTAGATGGCACCGATCAAACAGTGACATTGCTCATTCTACGATTGCTTCGAGTGCGTAGAGTTTGCCAGTACCGGACCAAACACATCACAGCAGGGTCCGCTGGGAACTTAAGTGGCTGAACATCAACGCCCTGAGCTGCCAAACATCCCCGCCCATGAAGCCGAAGCACTGGGGAGAAAGTGAGATCACCGATCTCCAGCGCGGGCAAAGTCACTTCGTTCAGCAAACCTTCGCGGATCATCGGGGATGTTCAAAAACGGTGGATGTTAGGCTCGTTCCACTTGATCCACATGGATCCACGAAAACAAACATGGAGGATGATCGTTGATGGTTTTCAGGAGATCTGATCACGATGTTCTGCTCCTGGTTGACCAACAAAGATGTGAACCTGGCAACCCGCGACTTGTCGACACTTGGACAAATGGGGTCCACTTAGTGTGTCCTTTGGGGTTCCTGGAGCATGGCCATTCAAGTCCAAGATCACTTCAGGGAATGGCTCTTGGGCTCTTGGTCGTTCATGGATTGTAGTTCTTACATGTTCTTCAATTATTGTTGGACTCACCACTGGAGTCATCCCCACCGTTGCAACTTCCAACCCCTCTGGGCTCTCGGATTCCCAGCGGGCGCATTGCGCTTTGCTTTCGTCCACTTGGAGCTCGTAGCGGGCCAAGCGAAAGGCAGCGCTGAGGAGCAATATGTTGCCGTTGGCCTTGGCTCCAAACTGTTGTCTCTGAAGAACAGTGATCCAATCCATCCAAACTTGTTTGGCCGACAGTGATAGCATGAATCCGAACTGGCATTGAGAGGGCTTTCACGCATACATACGCATACTGCAATAAAGCCCAGTATAATCTAGCATATATGCATATACAAAGTAGATGGTGCATGAGGAGGTACACTGTGCATACGAAACGTGTGTCTCGGCCCCCGGTGATGCGGGGGCAGGCCACGCGAAAACGCGAAAACCGCGAAAACGCGAAAACGGCGGAAACAAAGTGCTTGGATTTGACACAGCTCACGGTTTTCTAGAACACCGCATCGGCGCGAAAACGGCGAAAACGCGAAAACGGCGAAAACGGCGAGTAGTTGGGGAAGAGTGCCAAGTATTTGCAAAACACCAGTTTCAGAAGAATGGAGAGTTGCAGAATAGGACTTTGTTCCTTTGATAATAAGCCTCAGTAGCACGCAAAAAGGAGAGTGTTGAAAACGTTAAACTGAGAACTAGACGACGGTTGGCCCGAGAGCGAGACATGTAATTGTCCAGCACTGTCGAAAAGATGTATAGAAAGAGAGAAAGAGAGGGTGGATGTGAAGGAGTGATAGTGTGGATGCGCAGGTGCAATATAGATTCTGTAGATGTATGGAGGTGGAGGTAGATCTGTGGATGTGAGCGTGCAAAGATGTAAATGCACAGAGACGAGAGAAAAGATATGTAGAAAGAAAGAAAGACAGGACAGATGTGAAGGAGCGACAGTGTGGATGTACAGATGTGATATAGATGTGCAGATGTGTGGGTGTGGTGCGGTGGAGAGGTAGATCTGCGGATGTGAGCGTGTGACGGTGTATATGTAGAGAGGTGAGGGGGTGTATGACGTAGATGCGTCGATGCAACGGCTGCGCAACGTCAACCTTAGCTGTGCAAGTACAATGCTGAAGAGGTTCAAATAGAACTGAAGAACGTACATTTCACACTGAAGTTTCCACGAGCAGGGCGACCTGAGAGTAAACGACGTGACGATCATGACAAGCGACTCGTGTATTCCAAGCGAACATCGTTTGTCATGAAGGTGTGAAGTACACACATACTAACGTCACGATGACTCTTTTGTGGCAGCCACTTATGAGTAAGCAAAGTAGCTAAAATTTGTCAACCTCTCAAGAGAGCCGGGTGGCGCCAGAGATGACTCAGCCGCGAGAGATGACTCATCCGCGTACTAAAGTTGTACTACAAAGTCGCCAGTTCTCAGCTTCCAGCTCCCCAGATACTCCGCGTCACAGCTTGCTCCGCGTACTAAAGTTGTACTACAAAGTCGCCAGTTCTCATCTTCTAGCTCCCCAGATACTCCGCGTACTAAAGTTGCACTACAAAGTCGCCAGTTCTCATTTTCCAGCTCCCCAGATACTCCGCGTACTAAAGTTGTACTACAATGTCGCCAGTTCTCATCTTCCAGCTCTCAGCTTCCAGCTCCTGCGATACTCCGCGTACTGAAGTTCTACTCGAAAGTCGCCAGTTCTCAGCTCCACAGATTGCTCCGCGCACTGAAGTTGTACTACAAAGTCCACAGTCCTGCAGAGGGTTGCGCCGGACAAACACAAATCGCACTCTCACCTGCATTTCGCGCACTCGACACGCACGATCTCCGCAGAGGGTTGTCCCGGACTGGGACAAATCGCACTCTCGCCTGCATTTCGCGCATTCGACACGCACGATCTCCGCAGAGGGTTGTCCCGGACCAGGTCAAATCGCACTCGCGCCTGCATTTCGCGCACGAACTAACTTAGAGTCCATCGCAAGCCCTTGGTTTCCAATCTGTCCTTGCGTCGCAAGAGCTCGTCGATTCCGCGCAAGGAGAGCCATGAGGCATGCCACGGCTCTTCAGTTTGATGGAGAGGAATGGACGTCGTCTGATTCTTGTTTTTCTTTCATCCCTGGGTACCCTCTGGATAGACTTGGTCACGTTATCTGGTCGTTCATGCGTAGTGCCTGTGATGAGGTGATATTCCTTTTGGATTGGAGATTAAGATCATTCTGATTCACTGACCTATTTACTAAGATTCGTGAGTTGAACTTAAACTTCAACCGTTGAGATTTAGTGCACAACTAAGGAGCATAATTGAAAACCCTCGAAAGTGGCGAAGACCAAGAAAACAACGACTGCGCGAAGCCGACACAAACGGCGAAAACTATGAAAATGGCGAAAACGACAAAAATGCGCAAACGGGCGAAAACGGCGAAAGCGACGAAAGCGGCGAAAACGCGAAAACGGCGAAAACGCGAAAACGGGAAAACGGCGAGAACGACGAAAACCGTTTTCTTGGTTTTCTCGTTTTGCCGGTTTTCTTGGTTGTGGTTTTCACGCTCAAAGGCAAGACAAGCAAGAAGACGTAAGCAAACTGGAAAAAGCTTCCACATGGGAAAACGCGAAAACGGTTTTCTCGGTTTTCTCGGTTTTGTCGTCGCATCGCGCGGGCCACGACGCAGGTTTTGTGTTCTTAGTGAGGAGGGCATATACACAGAACTAGTATGGCCAAACAGGCATGTCCATCCCCGCGCTGATGCCAATTGGTGAGTAGACACCCATCCAAACAATCACCGACCTACGTGGTGGGGTATGTGGCGTGGTTGTGCCGAGATCTGGTTTCGCTCCTCAAAATGTTTCTGCGTGCTTCGCACAGAATAGTGTCCATGTTTGTTCAAACATGTCCAGGATGCCCTCTAGTAGCTCGCTGCGCTTGCTGATCCGGCACCCCAAAACTGACAATTGCTGTTGTCTTGGATTCCCTTGGAAGGAATCTTGCCAGGGAATATTTGAACAACCAAATTTCCGCCTTACCCATCTGCATGCACCACAATTGGGCATGAGTTGCGGCAACGCCGGTCGGGTGGAAGAACATGGGCCAGCTCATCTCTAAAGAAACACCTGCAAACTTCTGACAGGTGCCTGTCATCGAGAGAGTGTGTGTATGTCTGTGTCTTTGTCTGTGTCTGTGACTGGCCTCACGTCCAAGGGGGCTGCAACGCTGCAACTTTCGGGCAATTCTTTCATTCAATCAAGTCCGAGCTCATTGCAAAAATGAGTGAGAAGTGCAGTTTAGGCCATGGGAATGAATGGAGTTCCATCACATTGTCAGAGCTTGTGGAGTATCTGCCCAGCATCAGTTCAACAGGCTTCTTCGGTCATTTCAAGGTACCCTTACGCTGCTTCACCAACATACCAAGGACACATACAAAAGAAGGAGAAGTCCCACGGTCTCGCAATCCCAAGCAAGAATTGATGGACTCTCCTTCCGATGTTTATCTATATATATATATAATATGCCACAAGAAAACAACAAGAAAAAACGAAACAGTTAACCTGTTGTTTGCCGCAATCGCATGCCTGCCTTTGAGGTAAATCTCCTCGAGCTCTGGACCGCGCTGGGCCACCTTGATGCTGGGTGCAGAGGCGTGCCACACGACCGACGTCACCAGCAAGAAGCTCAAGGACCTCAGCAACTGCCTTAAATGCGATCGCCTCCAACCCAAAAGCGATGGCCTCCAACTTAATATCAATAGCTTCCAACTTAG
>CAXAMN010015491.1:71446-123405 GCA_963970005.1 Durusdinium trenchii | reverse complement strand
CCAACTTAGTAGCGATGACCTCCAACCCAAAAGCGATGGCCTCCAACCCAAAAGCGAGGGCCTGCAACCTAATATCAATGGCCTCCAACTTAATATCAATGGCCTCCAACTTAGTAGCGATGGCCTCCAACCCAAAAGCGATGGCTTCCAACCTAAAAGCGATGGCCTCCAACCCAAAAGCGATGACTTCCAACCTAAAAGCGATGGCCTCCAACCTGCCCCAACCCTGCCATACTTGGGTTGGCTAAATGGGTGTGCTGAGAGAGTTCTGGGCATGTTCTGGGCGGACTGGGCAGATGGAGTATGAGGCATGTTGACGGCTGACATGGAATTTTCGCATCGCTTTGCGATGTTTCGGGATGGTACTGTTCAAGTAAGTAGAGTTCTCCTAACCCCACTGAAGGGTGCCGGGCCACACTTACGATTTCTTCCAACAAAGGATTCGGAGTAGAGCAACCTGGCGAGATGCTTTGAGGATGTGAGGTATGGGGACATGTTTGGAAGATTTGGGGAGGCTTTTTGGCGGGTCTTCGTCAGTGTTTGTGTTTATTGAAGCAGGAATGCAGCTTTCCTCCTCAACTACAGTATCTCCCTTTATTGCTTGTAGCTCTCGCGCTTCTGGCTCCCATGTGTTCCACCAGCCTTGCTTGGCAGATTAAATGTCAACCCCCTTCAAACGTGTATTCCACATCATTTCTATCCATTTTGGGGGACCTTTACAGTGATACCGATACCATCATCTGCCATCTGCAGTACCAGTACGGTGTTCATTGCTTTCCAGATTCCCATCTCGTCGCGAGAAAACCTATTTGAGACAACCGAGGGGCACGAAGAAGCAAAGCCAAGCGAGACTCTGCACTGCCAATGTGGACCGGTTCGGGTTCCTCAACGTCTGCAGGGCGTGTCCGCGCGAAAGTCTCCATCTATGTCTGAGGTCGTATCCCGAAACTTTGGTATGACCGCAACAGATTGAGTGTGATGCAGGGTCCTCTCCCGTCCCGCAAGTCCCCCGTTACCAGTTTCACTGGAGACTTGACGCTTTGAGCCACCAGTTGCCCTCTGGCAGTTGGGTGCTCATCGTTGCCTAGCTAAAAATACAATATGGAAAACACACACACATGGCCACATATGGCCGTGGCTCCAAAAAGGGGGTTCCATCTAAGAGTCTAAGACCAGGAAACAACAAAGATATGCCAAAACTTGCGGATCCTTGTGTCCTACTTTTTGAGCACACTCATATTCATGTGTATCATATATATATATACTTAAATATACTTAATGATCGACTATATATATATATATCCTAAAGTTAAGCATCCGAGCCCTTCTGTCATGTTTTCTTGCAAATATGCACATACCGTTGCCAACATACTTCAGCTGCAAGGAACTGACCCCCCCACGTGCAATCATTTCCTGATCCTGGACCATGCACCACTTGATGAGTAGAGTGAACTACAGTGGCCACTGGCCACTTGATCAAAGAAGCTCTTGGTCGAACAGGGGCTAGCGTAATTCAACCCACAACCACAGCCTGGGGGCACACCACATTGAGGGTAGTTCTCAATCAGTCTGACAATTGGTGAGTTTGTCCGTGCGGCGCGTTCTTCCGGAGCAGCAAGGAGAAGGTCGCGGAAACAAAGGGAGGTAGGAAGATGCCTGACCGAAGAGAGTCTCCCGTGACCACTAATGCGAGGAAAGGCAGGTGACTCTGGCAGATCCTAGAATTTAGACCGTGAACATGGAATAATCTATCATAAACTATCTATCTAAATAATATTAAATAGTATATATTATACACTACGCTCATTTCATCTCATTTCTCAAGAGTTCCCTGAGGCTCCATCGATTTACGACACCTTTTTGAGTGTTCTTTTGAATAGAGAACTTAATTACTGACTTATGGCCTCATGGATAGAATTACCTAGGACCTAGGTCCGGTTTTGTTGCAGCGTCGGTGACAAGGTGGGAATTTGCTCGCACAGAAACCGGCTGCAAAGACCTTCCGAGAATAATGGACACTAACTAGGGAATCACGAGCCCTCTTGACCTACGGTACTCCTGAGAACGGTTGGTTGCATCCACTGGTTTGTGTCCTTCAAAAGACATCTCTGGGACAAAACAAGTATGTTGAGGATCGCTCCAAACTGTGAGATGATCCTTTGAGCGCTGCTTATCCTTCAACAAACAACCATCATGCGAAGAATCGTCAGTCAACCACTGAAGCCACACCAATGTGGGTCATCTTAGTACTTAGGCACATTATGTGGTTGCAGTCCAGTCTAGTGACGTCATGTTGATCTTCTCAAACCAAGTATTTTTGGATGCCCAGGCGACCCAAAAGCAGCCGCACGGACGGCCTAAACGCAGAAGGACATCCGGAACGCCTTCACCTGAAGCGAAGGTCTCGTCTCGAGGTAGAATGCAAGCGAGGCAAATTGTGCCCTCGGGGGGCCGCCTAATCGGCGAGCACCCATATCTACAACACATGTATAGACATATATACACACACACTCTTAAGGATCTGCCAGCCCTCGAGATGCAAATCCCATAATTGCCGTAGGCTTCCACATGGTCCCTCACTTCACTCAATCCCTGGTGCGATACCAAGGGAAAGAAAACTAGGACCAGGACATACGAGGACTTCAAGGAAAAACCAACTTCCTTTCAGATTTCAACATCTTTCAACCAAGTATATAACAAGAAGCTACTAGTAGCAAAGTGCATTGCTACTAGGAACAAGGGCATTACCAATTAAAAAACATAGTTTCTATCCGGTCCACCTATTAAAAACACGCCTCCCCCCCTAATAAGGATCAAAACCCAAAAGTCACCCGAAGGGTCTTGCTTTTCCCCTACAAAAACCTTTATTGGAATAGTGATTCTTCATTAGACTAACAAGTAAAGCTTCCGAAAGGTGAGGTGGGCAGTTACGGTTGTTATTTGGAACCTAATAAAAAACTCCTCCAAAATCGGCCATGTTGGTAGTTTAGTAGCGGCTTGAAAGGGCGATAATTTAACAACAAATATAAACCGTATTTAGGGGGTTCCAACATGTTTTTCTTTTTTTAAATAGGGGTCCGTTTTTAAATAGGTACTCGGGATTACTAGTAGCTAGAAGCTATATACTTACTAGTAACAAGTGCATCGCAACTAGCAACAAAGTGCATCGCTACTAGTAACAAGGCCATTACTACTAGTAGCTACAAGCTACTAGTAACAGGTTCATCCCTACTAGTAGCAAGGGCGTTGCTACTAGTAGCTAGAAGCTACTAGTAACAAGTGCATCGCTACTAAGGGCATTACTACTAGTAGCTACAAGCTACTAGTAACAGGTTCATCCCTACTAGTAGCAAGGCCGTTGCTACTAGTAGCTAGAAGCTACTAGTAACAAGTGCATCGCTACTAAGGGCATTACTACTAGTAGCTAGAAGCTACTAGTAACAAAGTGCATCGCTACTAAGGGCATTACTATTAGTAGCTAGAAGCTACTAGTAACAAAGTGCATTGCTAGTAGTAACAAAGTGTTCCAGAAATACGCTACCCATATCGTTTCAACCGCCCAACCATGGCTCTTTTCTTCCCGCATGTCAAGTCTGACAAAGGGTCCGAGTGGCCGTGCTTGTTCCCCCTCCGCATGGACAGCCGTCCGTAGATCAATCCTGCGAGACAAATCAGCGTGAAGAGACTGCCCACCGTCACGAACTTCTTAGCCTCAGCATCCAAAGGAAGGATAGGAGCAAGGACGCTACTAGGAACAAAGGGCATCGCTACTAGGAGCAAGGACGCCATTAGGGGTTCCTCGCCTTAATAATAGGAGCCAGAAGCTACTAGGAACAAAGGGCATCATGTGTTTTTTGGACTTCCGTGGCAGTCTCGGGACTCCGTGTTTCGCCCTCAGGTTGTTCTTTGGGTTCTCTTTCTTTAGACATCTTGAGACCTTACCTTTTTCATCCCCGTTGCTACCGAGAATAAGAGGTCGTATGCCAAAAAAAGGCAGAGGTGTTTCTTATGCTATACAAATGAGTCATACAAAATGACCAAAGCATGGTTGACCACCCCCATTTTAGATTGTCGGTAGCAACGGGGATCCTTCTTCGTTTCTTTCTTCCTTTCATTGTCAAACATGCACAAATTCATGCCTGCCAGCCCATGTCAGGTCTGATTACTGTGCGTTGGTGGCATTGGTCTGTCAAGTGCATCTGATGCAGTTTATAACCCCATCCAATTAACTATATAGTTAATCCTTTTCTGTATGGCAAAGCGAACGCAACCTGACTTCAGCTTGCTTGAGCTCGCCCACCTGGCTCCGGTAGAGCAAACGCTTGGGGTCGAAAACGTGCAACGTGGGCACGTCACGAACCCGGGAGCTGCCGCCAGAATCCTGGAAAGCAGTCCAATGTAGTGATGCAAATGGGTTCAATGATGTTCATTGAACCTGCTAGCAGCTAGCGATCGAATCCAACCTAATAGCGGGAAAACGCAAAACTGGAATTGAAAGTGGATGTAAGTAAAAGACCCTCTGAGACAGTGCCACGTGGGTTTGTATGCATCCCACAATACTGTTCAATTCCCAATTCGCAGTTTATATAGGGGTTTACAAAAGGAGTTCAGGTACAGTAGAATAGAGAGACATTTGCTTGTAATTATATTTCCATATGTTTCTCTTTGACTCAAGGTCTCTGGAGAGTTGGTCCGCCTCAAGCATGACCAATCCCTACCTACTAATTTCATTTCTCTTCTAGTAAAGCAGGGGACCCCCAAACGAACTGTGAAGCTACGACAGGAAATCACTTCTGCTTCGGCTGGAGTCTCCTTTAATGATGTGAGCACTGTTGTTGTTTCAAACCGGGATCCCCAGCTAGGGATGCTGATTTCGTTTCAGTGGTTAGGGATCGTATTTATCTTTCTGTTCTGAGGGATGTAACACTGACCTCTGACAACTGACAATCACAAACCCATGGAAGTCAAGGTCACTGGAAAAAGAACATAAAGAACCATGAGGAAGAGAGGCAGGGAGAAAGAGAGAGAGAGAGAGCATCGAAAGTCATCGCATACGGTCTCCCTGTGGTCTACTTACGCCCCCAAAGCGGGGAACATATACATATATATTGTAGTATATATTGTATTTTGCAAGGCCTTCGCACCAACAGCACTGCTGTCGCCAAGGTCACCAAGACACTGCAACAAAACAAAATCCTTGGATTGCGTCCAGCCGGAGCTGTCCTTGGTGCTTTGCGAGCCAAAGGAGTTGGATTCTTCCGTCTTGTGCCTGGCCAGGTGGCTTTGAGCCAGCAATTGCAACAACACATCATAAATGATAAAACCTATATATATATAGTTTTTGCAAAAGGCAAATGGATATATGATATATATACTCTAATCACATATGTCGGAATGGAAACTCACATCACATCGTCACACAACAAATGCAACACCCTCTGGTGCAGGCAGACTATAAGGTCCATTTGCAAGATGAGAGACGTGCAAAGTTGGAGGCTATTCCAAAAAAAACATCGCTAGTAGGATGGAGGCCATCGCTCTTAGGGGCCAGAAAACAAGGATTTGCCGACTGACCACTTGATCGCCGAACTTCTCGCACCTCTTCCAGCCGAAGTTTCGTGGCTAAAACCTCAGCCTATGGTCTCCCTCTCTCTCTCTCTTTCTCTCCACCCGACGGTTGCCAACAACATTTGTTGGGAGACCTGCGTCAAATCACCCGCTGGCTGGGCCTGGTCAACCGCTGCGAGGAGGGGTGCATCAAACTGTAGGGTCTTGCTCCCAGCAGCCTGGCGGCACTAGGACGATGTACTTGGAGGATGGCCTACACTACACTTGATGTGTTCCCCCACCGTAGCGGCACAAACATGGAGGCCGCCTAGCTAGCAAAGGAACATCATGTGTAAAGCCCCGTCCTGGGTGGAGTGCAAGTGGTCAGTATCACTAGAACCGAGGTTTATGCTTTTCCAGCTGCTGAGATTTTTTCACTGGTGGAAACAGCTGATTCTTGTTGTCAGTCCTGCTCCAAGAATTGACTTGCGGGCCTCTGTCGAAGCTGCTGCGTTTAGTTCTGATCCACAAGCATCATGTGTGTGATGAGTACTATTTAATATACTTCCTTGTGCAACATGCGTGTGTGTGTGTGTGTGTAAAGAAAGAACCCATGTACTTATATATTGCCAAGACGCACTTCCATGACCTTCCATGTGTATATATATATTTATACATATACACTAGAGATGTCTCGATAGAGTCTACTTCCGGATAACATAGTCCACAAACCGACACAGTATTTCTCATTTTGGTCTCACGGAACGCCCTCCCAAACGCCGCAGACTCGCCCCCGAGCGAAAGGTCTTGGTTCGCACCACTCGCCTTGGCCGCCGGGGCTCCTGCGACCCTGGGCCTTCCAGATCCGCCCAGCCGTCTGACAGAGAGGTGAAGCCACTGTCCTTGGACTAGAAAAGGAAGAACGATGTTTTAGTGTCTATTATGCTTGGCCTTTGGTTGTCTACACACCAAGGTTTGAAAACTACTTGCACCTATATTGCGCTCCTGGTACTCGAGGGATTTCTAGACCATTCAATATGACAGTATAATTTGTGATCTTCAAAAAAAAGGACCTCACCCTCTGAAACGACTCCAAATGATACAGTACTTCTGCGTGTCTATGGATCGCCGGAAGGTGGGTTATTGATGCCTTAGGTAGTTTTTGCTTTCTTGTTTAGTTGTATGTAGCTTCCCCTTGAATGGATATGATGACAAAACACACAACGAGTACTCGAAATATGCGCTGCTGATTTTGAATAATTAACCAACCAACCCTCTTGGTTCTTCAATTCGTTTCGCCTCGGGTGAGTTTGTGAACATTGCATTTAAACATTATTTGCAATTTGCCAGAATGGATTATTTTGGTTGCCTGTGCATGCTTCGGCTTCATTTATACCCATCTCTACCCTAGCCATGGGTACATAACTCAGGCAACCGCTTGTCCTTCACTTGTTGATTGCTTTGGGCTTTCTCGTACTCCTGGTAAACAATGCAACAATCTCACTTCGCAAGTTCCTTTTCTCGGCTCTGAACAAAACTGCCAGGACCGGGAAGAATCATGATAGATTGCTTGCAGATCCTTTAGACCAGGACTTGCAACAGTTCAGGAGGTGTCCGCATGTTGAGATGATTCAGTATGTTGGTCTGCCCACATATTGGCAGATCTGATCGTTGGTAGTCTTGGATCTTTTGGCAGTAGTAAAGCATCCTACAGCCATTGTTGATGTGCCGATGTTTCCTTTTTGCTGGACTTAATCCTTCAACGTGTCACCGATCACAAATGGTCTGATGGTGATGTTATTCGTAGCACATGTTGTCGATACACGTTTCTCTATGACATGGTCTCGTTTGCTCATCTGGCCTCGCCTTTCCAGGCTACTGTTTCTTTTCACCAAGTCAATTAGGGCAGCCGCTCCTTTTTTCTCTATCAAATTAAGGGTTCGATGCTGGTTTGATTGAGCTACAGTTTAGAAAAGAATCATCAAGGAATTCAAGTGGTTTTGCTATGGCGTGGAAGGAAACTGCAAGTTTAGATTCCATGTTCACGAGGACTTCAGTCAGGTTCTTCTGACAGCTTCACTTGTACCGAAAAAGTCTGAAGACCCTAACTGTGAGCATCGTGCTTGATCAATCCTATGTCACACCTGAGCGGCGGTCAAAAGGTCGTGTAATTGGCCTATGTCGTAAGGATTTGCTTACGCATGCACTTACGCAATGCTTACGCGCCCCAGGTTTTATCTTACGCGTGGGAAAGGGACTTATTTGAAGCTTACGCGCTCTTACGCGAAACATAAACTTTAACCACACCACAGCGGCAGCTTACGCGCAAATTGTTTTCCAAGCAGAAGTTATGCTCAAGAACTGTCAGACGAGTCGGCAGAAGATGAGGAAGAAGACGAATCAGAGGCATCAAGTTCTTGATCACCAGGCTGAGGGGTGCGCTGCTGGGTCATCTTCCGTCTTCTCTTCGCACATGTAAAAGAGCTTCGAACTATTCCATCATGTAAAAGAGCTTCAGCTTCTGATACTGACGGGCAATGCGCTTGGAAGGTTTCAGAAATAGTTTGTAGGACGCGCTGTCTTTGTCGCCATTGCAGTTCAGAGAAAGGCTTTGCTTTCGGAGGCATTGTGGGCAAGTACTCACAAACACAAAGTAGGCTTACGCGGAGCTTACGCGCAGCTTACGCGGATTATCGTGCATCGCATCTCTCTAAAAGTTGCATTGATGGTTGATAGGCCATGCTCTCTTGCCCTTTGGCCAGTGAACCTTTGGCCAGTGCATCTTGATAGGCCCACCAGCAAATAAACAACAGATTGGCTCTTGAACAAATGCATTTGACTGCAACTCAACATCTCCCTGATCAAGGCTACAGCTATTCCAAACATGGTTTTCAACTTTCTCGACTATGCTTATGCAACATGTGATCTGAAAAATCTGCTTACGCGAGCTTACGCGACTCAGTCTTTGGCTTACGCGAGAAAGCCTTATGACAAGGCTCTTTCATGTCACAATTAGGCGGGTTTTGACCCTTGCTCACCTGGAACCTCAATCTGCGTTTGCCAAAAGAACTGGACAGGTTGAAGGTTCACTTGGCCGTGGGTGGATTGGCCCTTTGGAATCCTCTAAAAAGCACGTCAAGCAGGCCACCCTCACCCACCTTCACACCTTCGAAACCAAAATAGCAGTTGATTTCTGAGGCAAACTCATTTTGCCAATATCTACAATACGAGCAGCGGACAATACTACTTTTATAGCCAGAGACCATTTAAGAAGACATGAGTTTGGTCTAAGCCAGACAGGGAGGAAGCAGGGTCTTGGGTAGATTTCCGCCCTACACCCGCTCATTGCTTCTTCTGAATGACTATCGATTTGGTAGGTTCATATCTCTTTTCAATGTTTCTTCAAGCCGTACTTTAGATAGGATGTCGGCACATCGACGTGCAAGCTAGCTTGATGTCGCGGTCTTGCCCAGTGGCCATGGTGTTGCTCCGCCGCAACTCCGAGCTGTCGTCTGTGGCGGAGGCCTCCGGATCAAAGGTTTTTTGCAGATTGGACCTTTCTCTCCACTAGGAGCAAGGACGCTACGAACTGGGCTCCTGGCGTTACTACTAGGAACAAGAAGCTAGGACCGGGCCCCCCATGCCTCATCAATGCACTCTGCAAGTTTGCCTATCCGAACCATGTTCTTGGGCGTCTGGATGTGTCTGGGTCTGAGTCATGCAATTTCTCCTTCTACTTACTATAGTCACTTTAGGATGGTGGCACAGTTAAAAGTTAACAGTTGTCCACGCTTCCTCCTTCAAGACTTACCCACAATGCAATGTATATGGCACAGCCCGAAAGTGAAGACTGATTCATTTTGGAGGGTTGCCTTCCTAGGGCTCTTTGAACCCAGCTGCCTCAAAGCAGCTAGAACCACTCTGAGCGGATTGCGATGACCAGAATCCATTGAGGCAAAGGCATGACGAGTGACCAGGGTGACCCAAATGATTGGTGCAAACATGCGCAAACGCAATCCCATGGTTGTTCACGCTGGCCCCACCAGGTGGACATCATTCGGCAAAACATCGCCAAATTCATCTGGAGGGACCTTTAAGACTCGAGTTGTAGTTGCAGCACAAGACCGGCACAAGTCGCAAGGCTCGCGCCTGCAAATTTCGAATCATCTCGCGCAAGGCTCGCGTCTGCACTACTTGGTACAAACCTGCCAGCACGATGGACCTCAGCTCTCATCTTGCTTCTTCTGCCAACCTTCAGTGGATGTGTCATGCAAAACCTGAGATTCCCCAAGCCCCGGATTGCCAAGCTGTCAGCTATTGGTCCAAGAAAGTACAAACCCCATTTTCCTTCCCTAGCTTCCTTGCTTCACCCCTTCGTCATTGGAAGCGGATTCTTTACATTTTTCGGGGATCTCAGAACTCCCCGCCCCCCGCCCACTTTCTTTGTCCTTTGCCACGTCGGTGACATCTCCATATTAGTTTCCTGATGGTTCTTCCTCATCCAAGCGACTGAAAGAGCAAACAAATCGCCCAGGACACCGAGAAAATAAAAATGTCAATGTAGCGCTCGTTGGAGTTCTCGGGTGACGGGAAACCCTCCACGAGGACTGCCACCTGTGTGGGCGCTTGCGATGAAACATGCGCCCCAAAGCACAGCGCGATACATGTCATAAAGTATTGATGTGAGGCCAGGCCTTGACTTGCGAGACCTGAGAAACCGATTAGAGGATATTGTTTTATATGTTGGTTGGACACCAAGCCACTTTGGCAGCCTATGCGTATTAATATTATTTGCACACTTACACACACAGGTCCTTGCCTTTCAACGGCAAAGTTTCATCAAAGAGCTGTGCAAACCACAAACAAATCGATGCATCAGAAAATCACAAAACCAATCCAAGATTCAACTCTCTAGCCATATAAGGTCAGCCAGCAATGGTTCAATGGTTCTGATGGCCATGAACACCGTCCGCAACATTGAGTTCCTGTGAGACACAAGATCCACTTCAACCCCAACAAAAACAGTTTATGCTCCAATCAAGCAGGCGGTTGGAGGCATTTGAACGCCAATTTTCCGATGGCTGTGACCGGCTGAGACCAGGTCCAAATCTCTGGTGGACTGCGGTGACAGTCCTATCTGAGCGGGGGGGAAGTTACCAGGCGATCATACTGATACTGGCGATCATAAAGCTACCAGAAACTACTAGCAATGGCCCCCAACCTAATAGGAATGGCCTCCAACACAATAGCGATGGCCTCCAAGTCCACAGACCTAAAGGATGTACTGCCGACTTGTCGGATCTAAGGACTAAGGACCAAAATCCTCACTTTTGATTCGCCTTTGGAAGGGATCTTTATCGAGAACCTGACACCAACATGCACGTGCACAAAAGGCCCAAGCTGCTACGAAGCCGAAAAGCAAGGTGGACTTGAGGACAGTGCTCTGTGCCTTGAGGATGAGAAAAAAGAAACGTCGTTTTTCAATCCCAGTGCATCACACGAACCCTTCTGCTGATTCCCTCATACCCGAATGAACAAAGCCACCTCCGCACAATGTGGGTTTCTGAGGGAGTGCTTACATATGCTTACATTAAAGTGAAGGCATTGGTCATCATAATGCAGAAGTTGAAGGATATTCGGCTCTTCTAAGATGTTCCAGCCAGTATTCCCAAGCTTTGTAAGGTCTCTACTATCGGATTCTACAATACGTCTACAATCCGTTTCAATTCCTTCTCAACACAATGGCAAAGGATCAATGCAGCAATGCCATTGTCTTCTTCTTCTTCTTCTTCTTCGTTTCCTTCTTCTTCTTTTTCAGGGCAAGCGGTGATTCAGCCTAAACACAAGCATTACATCAAACACAGAAATACTGTCAGACTTGGCGCCATTATTAGGCATCTTGAAGAATCAAAGAGCACTTGCAGCGTCGGCCCAGTTCTCTTTCCTAAGACAAACATGTTTTAAGCTAAGCAACCTTCTTTGGGTGAGCTCTTGTTTGACAAGCTTCAACCATTCCAAAAGGACACTGTAGAGAAATTGGGATACGATCTGGCCAAAATGGCTTCAATTCCACCATTTGGGCGTCGAACCGTTTTTTCGGCACCGAATCCGTGGTGTTCATTCACTGAATGTCTGGCCCAGTTTGTGGTCATATATGTGTGGGAAGCCACACATTGGCACAAAATGGCACAAATGCACAAGCAATCTTTCAGTCTTAGACATTGGTAATCATTGTTAGAAGAATCGCCATTGATCACTCAATCCCCTGCTTCTCATCTGCATGGGCCCAGCCTCATCCAACGTCTCGCTCAGAAGGTCCCGCAGATTCTCCCGCCTGAAATCGATAACCCAAACGGTTTGGTCTCAAAGCTAGAGACGTGGTCCGCCAAAACGTCCTATCTCCTTACAAACAGTTATATTTATATATTAATTGTATTATAATATATATATATATATACAGTATATAGTTATATATATATAACTGTATAACCTTTGTAACACTGTAGAATCATCAATTTTGTAGTTCCACGAAGATCGTTGACCTCGAAAGCATCGGGAGATTGGATGTGGATCCAATTGTGGACCACAAGACTCGCCTCCTAGATGCTCCTCCTAGTTTGGTGTCCATCCCCTTGGTCCCCATCGACCTCACGGAAAGTACGGACAAGCCATTGATGCATCGCCCTGCTGTTCCGATAAATGCTCCCTGTGTAATCCTTGTGTCAATGTTTCTTTCGGGGTGGACACAAAGATCTAGCCAAACTGTGGACCCCCGTCATGTTACTACAACACCCTTACATCATTTTGCGCCCTTCAAACAGTTCGATATCTCAACACCCACAAATAGACCCAAATAGGTGCTTTTCTTGCCAAGAATGTTTGCATGATTCGTATGTGGAGTGTAACGCATATTCAAGACCCGTCCCACATAGGTGTGGTGTTGGTGAAAAATATCGCACCTTGTCTCCATGTAGCTATGCTTCATTTGCTCCTCATGCTGCAGCTGAGAACGGCCTAGGCGCGGCAGCTCAGCTGAGATCTCTGCGTGTTTTGGCAAACAATTGGTAGAACTCACCCTCTCGTGCAGCAAGAAATGCCACTTTAGCTGTCTCCTGGCACTGCCTGCCAGTTCCAAAGATAAGTCAACACTGGAGTTCCTATTCACTGCTGTTCAGCACTGTTCAGAGTGTGTATATATATATATATATTATATATATGTACAGTATATATTCATGAATATTAAGTCTACTCACCACTACATCCCTGGACTTCTGGATTCACTTCACATCAAGACTATACCAATCGGATCCTGGAAGCCACAAAAACCAAACACAACGAACACGTTGATTCATGTCCAAATGCATAGCAGGTGTTTCCCCTAGCTACTAAACAAGAAGACATGTCACTTGAGCCTTGGGTTTTTGGATCAGGCTTCGCTCCCTTGGCTGCCCGGCTAAGGCTTTCATCATGCATCACGCGGCTAACATGAAGAGACTGGTCATGCTGAGTCTTGCTCGTCAGAATGGCTTCCTGGGCACTACGAAGGCACAAACATTCCGTGACGTACCAAAATTCTACAACATTGCCACATTAACTCACTTCAGTGTCACAAGAAGATTGTAAGAGGATTCACATAGGCTCACCCTTACAATAGACAGCCGTGACAAACCTCCCATTCCTTTACGGGCGCTGAGGGTAGCGACTCTAACGACCCCAACGATCCACCGGGGAGGAGCGGAAAAGTATATAAATCCCGAGGGTACTGCGTCTCACCACAAAACACCTCGGAAGATGCCAACCTGCTAAACCACACAGTTAAAATGAAAACATCAGCACCTAGTCACGCAAACCATTGGCAACCCAGCTTTTTTCTCAGAATCCGAGCCCAAGCTGCTCCGACTGATCCCCCCAATCCATGCGCGGGCGCCTCATGGTGCTTCACCCCGTGGTGTAGCGCTTCACTGTGTTGCACCTGGGTGACCTTCATGGATTCCAAGTGGAACCTCCGGCCATGGTGTGACACCCCTTGAGAAAGCACCAGTTGAATGACGTGTTCTCTGGATTCAACAACCTGGAGTGCCTTTGAGTGCCTCAAACCTTAACCCATGTCTGCATTCCAGCATACAAACATCCTCAAACATCTAACACCCAACCGCCAGGCAATCTGGTTCCAGTAGGGAAAGTACTACAGCTTTACCATGCTTCATCGCTGAAGAGAAACCTACACCTCAACTACTTCTGAAGGAAAGTTACCATGTTGACTACATTAGAAGTTCCAGGAGCCAATTTTCCAGCCTCATGGGTAAACAAATGTAACCAGGATTGTTTGATATTGTCCATCCATAGCTACGATTGCCCTTTCGAAACCTCTGTGGAGAAACATCAACCACTAAAAGCTTACTTTCTCTACAGAATTACAGAACCATCTGTTTTGATGAGTTCCTTGTAGTCATTTGCATGCTGTACATAATATAATGATGTATGCATCTAGTATCAAACCGGCCTTTCTCCTGCTTCCAGTGAATGGTGATGTTGCTTCCAGCTATCTCGAACGCTCATGATACTGACGCCCATGTCCAGGAGGCCCATGGGATTTACCAGGACTTCCTCCGTGCAGGCTCGGCTGTGAGGGCTGTCATGTGGGTGTTCATCCACATTCCGAGTTTCCTGAAGGTTCGTTGCCCCAGGAGCCCCTAGTAGCGTCCTTGTTCCTAGTAGCGATGCCAGGAGCCCCTAGTACCACCAGGGACAGCATCCGGAAGAACCCATGGCACTTACCACCTGCTTCCTTCATACTAGCCGCGGGAACCAGAGTGGGCAGAGTCGGGTCAAACAAACTGGCTGGTGCTCAAACCAGTGGCAGTTGCTTCGCCATGCTCGTATTGGTATGAGAGGCTCAGTGGTCCCTGACCCCACCAAACCATACTCTTCAGCAATTGTCAGTTTAGCGGACCCTTCAATGTCTATAACAAAACAATCCCTTCGTCACTCTGTCTTGCCCGACCTTCCTGAATGCAACTCTTGGATTTGCTCAAAGCGGTTCTACTGTGGCTGTGACTATGAATTGGGGTACGGCACCCATCATCT
Source organism: Durusdinium trenchii (assembly GCA_963970005.1). Classification (NCBI taxonomy): domain Eukaryota; class Dinophyceae; order Suessiales; family Symbiodiniaceae; genus Durusdinium; species Durusdinium trenchii. The sequence goes on along the minus strand of CAXAMN010015491.1, from coordinate 108,771 downwards.
TTACCCACCCGTCATCATTCCCAACCTCTATTGCTCTATTGCAGGTACAAGAATTGTGTTTTGTTGCTTTATGCGGCCGGAATAGAGGGAAGTAGTGAAGTAGTGAAGTAGTGTGCTCAAACCTTTAGGAATGTCTAGCCAGGCCCCAACTACCACAAGGCTGGAATCCTGTCGGCATGCAGCAACCCAACCCAAACATAGGTAGAAACCCAGCACCCACAGCAAAGGAGTTACTGTAACCTCGCCTTGAAGACCATCGATGAATTTGAGATCCGAGAAAAGTATCACGTGTCTGCCTATCTGCCTGATGTCATGTCACACTTGATTTTCTCTGGTCTTACTAGTCCATGCCATAGACTTTGGGTTCTGGAGAGATACATGTCCATGGGATTTTGGGCCATGAGCACCCATGAACCTTTGATCTTCAAGGCCTCAGAATCCCCTCAAGAGAATGAATATGTCTCAAAAGAAGGCTTCGGAGATCGCAACACTCAGAGTTCTACCAGCTCTTCCGATCCGGTGCTGCTGAGGGTCCAAGATCGCACCAGCAGCATTCTGAATCATGGTCATGGCACGAAAAAGGCGGTGGAAAAGAAAACCCACTGTGAGTTTGACATGGTCTAAACCTGGGAGAATATGGTATGTGACCCGTTACGGCCCCGGATGGTCTAAACCGCGGGCAAACTTCGGGGTCCGATTTGACTCGCCCCAAGTGGTCCTTAGGGAAACGGTCTAGTGGGACCAAGGTCTTCCCAGAGTCCCAGTTCTGATTCCATTGTTGGGGACGGCACAGTGATCACCAGTGGTACTGAAACCCCCAGAAAAGAAACCACCTGCAGCATACATGTGGCTTGAAGACTGGTTGGCTCCCAACCAGCTGCCAGGCCATGAAGTTACTTCGGCTATCGTCCTGGCTTTCTTGCATCTGGTTTGGAGTGCCAATCTACAGTTGATGCAGCTCTGATTGAGACACCCACCATTTGCAGGGCTATCCAAGCTGGTGCAGTATCGAGGGAGAGAGTTTTGATCAGCAACTATTTTGTTTGTTGGCTGCAAAACTGTTCTTGAGCTTGAAGTTCCAAATCATAGTTTGAGCCTGGACTGAAGGCCGGGCAGTATTTCAAGACGCTCCACTTTGTTCCTGGATAGCATGACCTTGTTGGGTCAAACCAGAGATTCTCGGGGGAACCAACAATTCCAATAGATTAGGACGCACGTTGGGTTCCAAGGAGGTGCACTTCATCCTTGAGCCATGGATTAAGTGCATCTGGACAAGTACAAGGCACCCTTTGACCCATAATGTAGCTCGTCAACATAGAAAGACCTGATAGACCTGATAGATAGATGTTGACATGGTCTTGCCGCAGCTGTCTCTTCATCTTTCACAACCATTCATAACCAGGATGCGCTTTTTGTTCCAAACACATGATTTCCCATCACATCGGCAACTGGACGCACTGGCAAAGTGGATTATCAACAACTTTTGCACCTCGTAGGTCCCCAACACCTATTCTAGAATCTCCATGATCTTTGCCTGCCCCTTATCCGAGTCCTTTCCGTGTTTTGCCATCGACGCTTGATGAAAAATGCCGAAAAGAAGCCGGTTCCGCTCAATGAATCGCCCAGTGAGCCCCAGTGACAGGGGAGCCAGTTCAGGAAAAGTGAGTCGTCAAAGTGAGTCTCGAACATTCTACTGAGTCCAATGAGGCCAATGAATGGGCCCTTTCGGCGTTCAATGTGAAAAGAAACATGTGACCAAATGGTGACGTGAATATCCGAGAAACCTGAGAAGTTTGTATTCTCTTCTGAAAGAACTTGTTAATTCTGCTCCAATCTTGGGGACTGAAACCCTGTTCGCTTTGGTGATCTCCTTCTCTTTGGCATCTGTAGCACTGAGCTTTAACATTTCCTCAGAGTTCAGGGCACGTTTGAGAGGAATCGATGCAATTCTGGATGTGAATCCAAAGCTTCATACAATTTCCACACTGGCAGTAAACCCCATATCACACACACATATATATATATAGTAATATATATATATATTATATATATATGTTTATTTTTTAAATGTTGTATTCGTATGTTTTTGTATTCAATCCTGTCCTCATCTGTCATCTTCCTAGGGCTTTACGACTTACAGAACATGTCAACCTTTTGCATGACCAAATCTTGAAACTCGAAGGCACAGTCAGACCCTGAGTCTTGCTAGCATGTGGTCCACAAGTCCACGAAACCCAAGTCAATGGTCTTGGAGTGTCGAAAGGCAACTGATCCATGCTGGTGTGTACATGTTGTTAATACTGCAAGATTGACCCCAATACTTACCAGGTAAACATGGTAAACCACCTATCGCGTGCTCTGAAGGGACCACAGTCCAGCATACGAGGTGTGCGCAAGCCGAAGCCAATGAGACAAAGTCCGACCCAACAGGCTGAACATCACTGGGCACTGTATCCCCTTCAAATAGAAGGGACCAGCCAGCATTTCACTTGGATGGCTCGAAATCCAACAGAGTATCTGTGTTCACAGCCTCTCTTCAACCTCAAAAGTTCCGAATGGGATTGTTCGGATCACGCAAAACCCAAGTCAGGTGAAGGGATCCACGGCATTCCTAAGAGAGTTTCAAACCATTAATGCACCTCGGCAATCCAAAGCAGCTGGCCTGCCAAACGCACGCCACACATGAGAGAGCCAACTTCCTCTTCTTTCCCAAAACCGGTCCCAACTCCCGGCTACAGTGCTGCTCAGCTCTCTACCAGGGTCCCGAACCCGCGGTCTCTACCACTTGGTCCAAGAGACGTAGAAGCGGCGTTTGGGCCAACCGGCAATGTCCAGCACCTCCGTGAGCAACGTTCGCACCTGGGAGACCAACGAGCAACGCATGAGAGGCATTGAGAACGGTGTCCAGGAGCACATGGAGTCATAGAAAGGGGGCAGGATTGAGTTTGGGAACGTTCTTTTGAGATCCTTGGAGATGGTGCCTACAGTCGAGGATCGATGGATCTGTTGCCGTTTCACATGTTTTGCTTTTTTGTTGACTTGGTGACTTGGCATAGGCCCAGGCTTAGGAGTGAAGGGACTTGCCGTTGCAAACAACCCCGGCGAGGTTACAGTTCGATTCTCTTCTGTGCATTGTTGCAAACATACCTGATTAGAGAATTAATCATAATTTGGGGTCGTCTCCATAGAACGCTTTCAAGACATATGTCCGCAGAGAATCTGGAAGTCAGCCTACATTGGGGTGATTGGACAGTCCCAACAAATCCAGATATCCGCGTGGAACACCGCACAATGGTAAGTCATGGTTACGCCAGGCGAATGCTACCCAAACACAAGCTCTTGAAAACTGCTATCATCTGCTATCCTTCCAGCTACCTGAGTTTGGTGGATGTATAGCTGGCCAGCCAACCTGAAGAAGTACCTAAAGTAAGCGCGCTCCTGGTCAGTGGGGGCAAAGCCAGCACTCTGAGCTTTTGTGGAAACAAAGGCCCAGGCCATCTTGCCGCGCTCGACGGATCAATCATGCCCCATAAGGTCGTTCCACAAAGGTTCCCGATGGAATCTCTGATCTCAACGAGAATGACGGTGAGTATTTCAAGGAGTCGCCATGCTATGGTCAAACTGTGTGACAATGCCAATGCTTAATACCCAACCCCGCGGGGTAAGAGTAACACTTAAACTTATCTGGTGGACCCCTCCTTTGATGGGACACAACAACAACAAAACACATAAAATAAACCGAGATCATCCGAGATCCATTTCTGGCCAGGCCCTTTGAAGACAATCCTGTGGACAGGTGAATCTTTTGGGTCTCACTTTGGTTTGAGGTCTCGAGAAACATCTCCAAAGCCTGAACACTCACTATGCGCCACTGGTCCAAGATGCTGTGATGACCTCCGGCAATGGAACCGAGCGATTGGAGTCCACCGGGCGCAAATGCAAGATCTCATCTCCTGCAATGCGAATCGGAGAACAGTGTTTCACATCATCTCACAAAATCTCACAACTGTCATGTCGCGGTGCTGATTCTGGCATAAGTTCAGACTGCTAGCTGCTAGTCAAAGGTTTGTTGTGTGGGTCACTGAAGAGCCTACAAAAACCATGGGTTTTGTTCTCGCGGCCTGAAAAAAATAAATCAGCAGCACCAAGACTACATGCTTTGCAATAAGCTTCACTCAGCTTCAGCGAATAAAACTCCGCTTGTGTCATCATTGCGACAAACACCAGTTTTCTGGACTGCCCTGGTTAGTCAGTGTTCCTAAACACCAAGTGTTTTCGGCTTTGCCAGAAAATTGATTGTTACCGTAGCATCGTGGCGTTCGGAGCAGTACATAGCACACCACATAGAGAAATGCAAAGCCAATAACTTCAAGTACTTGTCTTGCCAATCATGCATGATTATTCCTCGTGATCAAATTGTTTGCGCTCAATATATCACATATATAAGGACGTACCTGGCACCTTTACACAAAAATTCACCTATGCTCCACAGCCTCATGAACATGAAGCTTTGATGATAACAAAAACAATAATGTCAATGTGGGGGAGTTTTGACGTCTCGAACCCCAAACATGACCTTGCGAATATTGACATGCAAAACAACGCCCACAAATCCTGCATGTGCTGTGTATTGTGTGTTTAACGGTCCACACCCTAGCTCATCCCCGTATATAACTGCAGGGGTGGGGTAGTGGCCTGCCTGTCCGTCTAGTGTTGCACCCGCGGGTTGAACCCGGGTCCGATGAGGATGTGTCATAGCCACTAGACCATACCCGCCCTCATTCCTGCGTGTGTATCAGAATAGGGAGGACCCTGAGCCAGATGTTCGTTGATGTTTCGTCTTCCGATAGTCCCTGGTTCAATACAAATCAATAACACATACATGTATATATGTATTATACAGTATATATATAACACTCAAATTCCATCAAATATACAAAACATGTCGGTTGAACAACATATTTTTTTTCAAAACAATGCTTCTCTCAGAGTTTTTTTGGCATGTGGAAAAACAACCACCTTCTAAGTGCAAAAAAAACATCCGTTCCAGACACATCAAACTCATCCCATCCCTCCCCAAACTCCTGCGATCCTACAAAATAAACATATAAGTGTGTCGCTTCAACCATCATCTTGAACACAGGTTCGCAGCTCCTTTCATGTTGAGCGCCATGAGACACATGTCAACCTGTCGCTGACCGGCAGCAAGTGCAACAGGGAAATACAACGCAATCCAATCTCACTGATTCTGCATACAAAATACCAGTACTGTATACCAAAACCCAAACTCCACATGCCAGGAAAACCATGTTTTGGGAGTTGCATCTGGTAATGTGAGTCCTTCACATGAGTCCAAAGGACAAACTTGTCAGAAAAAAAAAAAAAACATATTTCCACCAAACTACGTCCACCAAACTCTCTAGGTGTGCTGCTTCCCATGAAGACTGGATGAACTGACGATACGTCACGGTGTATGACTGGAACTTGCATGGCCAACTTGCATGGTGCTGTCCGTCAATCAGCTGTGTCATTTGACCCATTCTTATGGTCCTCTTTGCTTTATGTAAACTGATTGATTGCCACATCTGTCAGGTCCACAACTTCCTGATTTCACAAGCGTAATGTCCACATCCTCAAACTCCCTTTGGCAAATTCAAACAGATTTGAACTGCCGAGATGAACTGGATGATTGTCACTGCTCAAAGGCAAAAGGACCCTTGGAAGTGGACACCCGCGACTAAGAAATCACTTGAGGAATTGCGAACTGCTTCGGCCCACACCTGATCGGATGGTTCAATTTGCATTTGACCCACCTTGCCAACAACTTTGTAGATAACTGGAGGCTCGAATTGTAGTCACTCGAATTTTGACTTGATCTGTGGAAACAGGCAAGTGTAATTCAGTTCACCCCAAGGGGCCTCCTTGACATACATGTAAGTTGATCTCCCCAAAGCAAGCTGATGCACTTACAGTACACTGTGTACTCCCTTACGCACGGTTCTTGCATCTTCTCGGTATGACATCGAATCTGAATCCATATTCTTCACCAGGACTGACCGACGCCATGATGGCGTGCCGACGTTGCGATGCATAGGCCAGTCCTGCTGCTTGGGGTTTGATGGCCACAAGCCCAGGGAGTCACCCTGCTCGTAGCTCAAGCCACTGCCTGCAGTGGAGCGACGGAGTCATCCAAGGCGTCCCTTAGGAGCCTTCCTCCGGGACCCTCCCGTCATATTTCCCCAAGCAGTTTACTGTTGGGGTTCTATCTTAGACCCCGGCTCTGTGTCCGGGTCTTGTCCTCCTCTTGTCCTTGTCTTGGCTGCGCCCCTGAACTCTGTGGCTGGGCTCTGTGGCCCGGCTCTGTGTCCAGGTCTTGTCCTCCTCTTGTGCTCCTCTTGTCCTTCTCTTGGCTGCGCCCATGAACTCTGTGGCTGGGCTCTGTGGCCTGGCTCTGTGGCCGGGCTCTGGCCCGCCCCTGAACTCTGTGGCCTGGCTCTGTGTCTGGGTCTTGTCCTCCTCTTGTCCTGCTGTTCTCTTGTCTTCTCTTATGGCCGAACAATTAGCGGGCGATGTCCATGCCGACAAAAACCATTGATAAAGCAATTTGCTCGGGCGTACCAAGAAATCGTTTTCGACTACAGTAAGGTTGGTCCCAACGAATCGTTTTGAAACTGTTTGGGGTCTATGCTGATATATTTTGTCTCTTCATCATTCTGACTTTAGTGAGCGTTGGTTTGACATACTTCATCCTCAAAGGCACAGCGACATCCACATACTCTTGACCGTCGGAGCAAGTATGCCAACTTCCCTCATATAGAATGGACATGGCTCATGACGCTCATGGTCCCACAGGTGATTCTGGGGTTCAGTATGGTGTCAGGTTGAGTCAACATTCTCATTAAAGGTTGCAAGAGATCCAACACCACCTATTCGGTGGAACTATAAGCACGTAGATTTCGGGAAATCTACAACACATACACCTGCCTCGCAAATACAGAGCTGACCGGAGATCTTCAGCGATTGAAAACAACACTCACACCCAAGACCTTCTGGATTTGTTTGATAATTGGACGCCCTTTGAACAGTTGGAGAAAGCACATGAAAGACTCATAGGGTCCCAGGCTCAGCTGGTTCGCAGGTTTCTTGCTGGGTTTGCAGAATGTGGTATGGCCTAAAATCCAGCAGAACTTGCAGTGCTCTACCTTTGGGAATTGTATAAATATAAACGCACACACTTGAGAAGGTTGCTCCGTGGAGCGTGACTTCAGGTTGCTTCGCGGTGTGCATTAGCCCTTTACATTTAGGTACTGCATTAGCCGAGAGCATTAGCACTTTATTGCAAAATCAACGTAGGAGACAGCGTTGAACTGACTTAGAAGCATCAATGAGTGAGAATTAAAAATTGCAGGTACAAGATACTGCGTCCAGTATCTCTTCCAACCGAACACCATAGCTTTGTTAGCACGGCTAGGTGAACGGCCGCCGTGCCCCCTGCTACTGTACAGTGGTTGGAAGGCTCGTAGGGTAGGTTAGAAAAAGTACTAGAGTAGTGTCCTTGGAAACAGGAGTGGACACACACACAGAGCCGTATCGGCGCAACTAGATCGGATCAGGTAGTACCTGGATAATAAATATTGGAAGGGCTGGACATCGAATAAATTCAATGATGTGAAATGTACACAACGACAGTCTGCAAAATACTGGCGCATAGTCTTTTCTCTTCGTGGCCGCAGCGCCGCGGCGCAGTGTTCTTTGGAATGACCTTTGGTCATATAGAGCTGCATCAACTGTTGTGCTGTTGTGGGTACTAGATGTGGTGGAAATGTGTATTTTTGTAGAGTGTGGTGGCGTGATTGTAAGCCTGAAAGGCGTAGCCTGTGGCTTCCTGCTGACTGCGGATCACGAATCTGCCAGGGATGGGTGGGGAGTTGGAAGGTGACGGTTCTGTTGAGGGGATCGATCAGGAAACCGAGTAGATGGTCGTCGTCCACTGGCTCTATTTCAACTGGTTGTTCATAAAATTCAGGATGGGCCAATGTAGTGATAGGGAGTGCTGACCTGTATTGTTCGTTGAGCAAGATGTATCGGTTGTCGACGTAGCGAGTGTTGAGCAAGTGAAGGCTTGGTTGGTGTAAGAAGTTGTGGTATGTGGTTTGCCAGGTGTGTTCGATGAGTGTGATTGCAACATTGCAAAGTGCTGGTGAGAGCTGACTGCCAATGCCTGCTCCTTGAATTTGCTTGTAGTAGGTGTTGCATGCTTGGAAAATGCATGAGTGAAGAGCTTGTTGAACGATGAGGGGGATGTGTTGTGTGTCAAGTGTGCGTTGCTGTGGGTGGTGGATGTAGTGCCGACCGATGTGTGAGTGTTGGATGGGATTGCCGGTAGACTGAACATCAATGGTAATGGTAGTAGTGTTGTGTTGTGCTTTCCAGCGGTGGCATAGGCTGATGACTGCGTCGACAAGGCGTTGTTGAGGTACGCTGTTGAAGAAGCCAACAAGGTCGTCATTGATCGGTGTAAGGTGGATGTCGTCGGGTGTGGTCTGGAAGTGGTTGTGGAGATGTTGCCACAGGTTGGGTATGGATAGTTGGCCTGGATGTTGTGGTAGAAGATGAAGGAGCATGATGTCTAATGCTTTGGAGGTGGCTCGTAATAATGTGCCCGCAATGGATCTGAAATAGCTGATGACTGTTCTACCTTTTCGCCAAGATTTCTTTTGTTTGAGGAAGACTACTCCATGTGGTGTGTAGAATTGCTTGCGGAAGCCCCATGGGTATGCTTTGCGGATGCTGGCTGGGAATGATTGTGTGAGAAATTGGTGAAGTTGTTGGGCAGTGAGATCCGGTAGTGGGAGAAAAAGTTGTGGTGTATTCCATGTGGTGAGACATCCGTGGAAATAGTGCTGTGGGCAGAAAAGTCGTAGGTTTTGTAGTTCGTGGTCAGCATGATGTAGTACCAGTTTGTCTGTAAGAAACTGTTGTAACTGTGTAACATTGCGAGATGTAAACCGTGGTGTGTGTAGGATGTGGTCGATATGCTGTTTCCATTGTTGGTGTAGAAAAGGTAAGCTGTGTTGATGTAGGGCGGTGGGCAGGCCATGGTGTCGTAGCCAGTGAGTGAGTTGTTGTTGAAAGTGATGAAAGTATTGTGTCTTCGTGGGAAAGAATGTGCTGTTCATGTTGGCTTGTAGGAATAGTTGAAGATGGCTGGGTAGCTGCAGGTCATCAAGGGTAAGGACGTAATGGCCGTCATAGAGCTGCGGTGTGTGGTTGGGTCGAAGCAGGGTGTGCATGTGGTGACAGCTGCATGGCATATCGGCTGCTGAGGGCTGTGCTGAGAAGAGTTCCTCCCAACGTTTGTGGTTGTATAGCCGTGATCGTAAAGTCTTGTGTGCTGCCTCACGGAGTTTGGTAGTGGGTGGATGGAAAGGGATGACGTGATGCATGTGGTGTTGGATCAGTGTACGAAGCCATTTTTCCGCGGAGGACGAGAAAGTGTTGTGGGAGAGGAAAGGAATGGTGAAGGGCTTGTTGGCTTTTGGTGGAGTGAGATTGCGGAAGCTGAGCGCTGAGTGTAAAAGGTGAAGGACTCGTGATCGATCTGGTTCTTCTAAGCTGGCGGCCATGCGGCGGAAGGCATAGATTTCGAGATCAGTGTATTTGCCGCTGCGGATGGCTGTTGATGTTTCAAAAGATGAACGTGTATGTTTGCTGAGCTCTCGTAGAACTGTCAGGGCATGTAGACGTTGACTTGTGTAGAGGTGGGGCTGCTTGAGGGTGTGTTGTCGCCGTCGTAGCCGTTGGAAGAGACGTTTGTGAGTGGACATGCGTGTGAAAGTGGTGCGGTGTTTTGTGAATTGCCAACCTGAGGCTTTAAGTTTGAGGTGTCGTTGAATGTATGGCCAATTGAGTGTGGGTTGCCATTCCTGGATCCGCAAATGTTCGTAAGTCCATGCCTGATCATAGGTGTCGTGATGGGAAAGGTAGATGGTACTGTAGTGGTGGAGGTTGTTCTTGGAGTGCCAGAAGCGTAGGGATAACTCTGCTGAAATTGGATGGTTGTTGTGTAGTTGCTTGAGTTTTGCGTGGCGATTGTATTCTCGCTTTGGAATGGTGATACTGGTAGAACCGATATATGTGTGTCCATGTTGGTGGTACTGGTGCTTTGTGTGATGTTGATTGAAAAAGAGTTTTGCATAGACTGCATTGGGATGTGTGAACAGTTGGTAGTGGTAGGTGTGTGGTGTGACGTGTAGCAGGTTGAGACGGGAGCGCCATTGGACAGAGTGGTGTGTTTGAGATGGAAAAGCAAAGAGGCATGAAAGGTGAATGAGACTGACGGAAAACATTGCGTGAGTCTTGTCAATGTAGGGAGTGAAATGGACGATGTGTGATAGTGCTGTGTGCAGTGTAGTTAAGGATTGTAGAGTAAGATGTGTTGGTTGATGCAGCGCTTGTTGTGCGAGTCAGGCTGCTAATGCCGAGCCCGCGGCCACTAGCTGCTGTAGTGAACGTGGGGGAAGCTTGAGAACCCGAGCGAGAGGAATGCCGTACCGTGTGGCGGCTTCTTGGAGCTGTTCTTTTGTGATGCGTTCGTCACGAAGGATTTGCTGGATGTTGTTGACTTGTGTCTGAGTGGCGGGTGGTAATGTCTTAAGCCATTTTTGAATGCCCGCTGCTGCATAGTTGGCTGGTGAGTTGTCATGGAGTGTCTGCGTGGTGGGATTGAGAATGGTGTTGGTTGTAATTGTTGAAGGGCCTGTAAGTGGGAGAGCTGATGGTGGGGTGGGTTGTGTCCCCGGCTTGGTTGGTGTCAGTGCAATGCCATGATTCTTCAACTTGTCGCGAGCGCGCTGGAGTTCGCTCTCTTGTTGTTGCAGGCGGTCGGTTTGTAGCTGGAGCTTTCGGAGTGCTGTGCCTTCTCCGGCTGGTGGTGTGAGGCCCCGTAGGAAGTCAATGATGCGAGAAATAAGCGGTTGCATAAATTGCTTGGCTTCTGTCGTTTTGTTTGGAATGGACTGATCAGCTTGTCGGTGCAAGTATTCAGCGATGTTGTCAATGTCCAGGTTGTGGGCCCGCATCTCTGGCAGCAGTTGTGAGGTGAATACAGCTTCGGCTATGGATCTGGTGGTGACGATGCCGGTGTAGCGTCCTTGAGATAAGATGCGGAGGCTGTGGTCTTGGAGGCCGAAACGGCTGAGCTGCCACGGAAAGATGTCCAGGACTTGCTGTCCTGCGAGGTTGTATTTCCTGGACCATTGCGTCGGCTGGATCGTCCGGAATAATGTGTGACCATGTACTGTATTTGTGTCCAAATGTGTGTCGCTGGGGGTCCATGTGTCAGGTAAGTTGGGAATGTTGGGGGGGTACAACGCCAAGCTGTGCAGGCGATGGGTGGTGAGGTGCTGCGGGTGGGGGCAAGGGTTCGGGTGGAAACGTTGCGGGCGGAGCTGGAGAGGCTGTCGGTGCCTCGGCTGTAATGTTTGCGTGATGTTGGTGATGTTGGTGGTAAGGGTGTTGGTAGTGATGACGCACTGCGTTGGTGAGAGGTCCATAGCCTGCAGTGGGCGTCACTGTGCCATAGTATTGTTGCCACCATTGTTGATGCGCGTCCATGAAGGGGAACACTGTAGTTCCGTACAAAAAGAACGTTGAGCACGAGGGTAGTCGAAACTGATTGTTTGTTTGAACCACAATGGCTGAAATGTGAAAAAGGTAGAACTTGAGTAAGTGAAGAATCCGAAGTTGAAGATTTCGAAGTTGAAGTTGAACAATCGTCAGAAACTCGAAAGTCAATCATCAGAAACTTAAGGATCAAAAACTCGAAGATCAAAGTAACGCGGGAATAAATAGAATCAATACTGGAAGTATTTTTGCAATAGCTGCAAGGGTCGACGAGCTAAACGCATTGGATCAAAAACCATGTACATAGAATCAAAGACCTTAAATTAGGTCTGGCTCTCTCTCACGGTGGCGCTCCAGCATCATCCCACCAGGGTCCGGGAGGTCCTGTGCCCGCTTCTGGATGGTTGGGTCGAATGTTGGTGGGTGTAGGCAAATAGTAAATGGTGGGTGTGCTGTTGGATGTGGATGCGGGTGGTGCTGAGATCGGCCCGATAGCTGTCAGTGTGGCGTGCCCCTGTAGGGGAATGCGGATGTTGTAGACTTGGGTGGGGTCACATTGCTGTGGGTTGGGGTGTTGTGATGGGTGAGTGGGGAAGAGGTTCACTGGTCGTGGTGGTGAAAAACAGCTGTTGGCTGAGCGCATACAGGTGTAAGATGGCTTGGGTGCTAGGGCTGTGTGTGGGAAGTCAGGTGTCGTAGCTGGCTGAGGTGTGGTTTGCTGTGAGTGTTCATGGGTGGTGGTGGAGGCCAAAGGTGGTGGTGTGGTGCAAGGTGGTGCCATGGCTTGTGGAGGTGTGTATGGGTGAATAAGTTCGTTTTGGTGGATGCTTGTAGCGGGGTCATCTGTGAGATCGGTTGTGTCGGGTGTCTTGCCCTTGCCTTTGCCTTTACCTTTCAAATGATTTGGCGGGAACTGGCCGATTGCTTCAATGTGGTTTAAAGCAGCTGTGAGGTCGTCGGTCGCGTGGTTGACCAGTGCCCTGACTCTCAGTATGCGGTCCAACAGTACAGGAGGGAGATGTGGGTAAATGTTTTCGTCGAAGTACATTGTCTGTTGCAATGAATGAAGCTGCTCTCTGGTATGATAGACGATGGTGCGGCAGCTGTGTTGGGAGGTGTACACGCCGTAGATGTGCGCTGCTGGTGTGTTGTGGGTCCAGCTCCGGCAATGCCCAAAAAGGTTGAGGAAATACGAACAGGTGAAGTCAGTTGAGATCAAAAGGCTGAGGAGTAAAGTGAAGGCGACCACAGGGCATGAGACAATTGCATGGAGAAATTGAAAGTCATGAAAGCTCGTCTTGTCGTGTGAGAAAGCAAAATGTCAGTCCTGTCATGTAAGAACCACAAGAAAACAACTCATTCAGTGCAGAAATACAGCTTCTATAAATACTGAATCTGTACAAGACTGTATCTGTAAATAAATATTGCAGCTGTAGAGTAAGTACTCGTTCAGGGCGAAAACGTGAGAGTGTTGAGCTGTAAATAGTGTCTCTGCGTTTTTTGAATTCAGTTCCAAGACGGAGGGTGAAACTCGCTGGGTGAAACTTCCGAGTGCTATTGGTCGGAGTCTAGCAATGTGGTGCGATGTGTCATGCATGGGCTGTTCCAGCCAAAGTCAAGGATGGTGATCCCTGGCCACTTGGATCCACACCTGGGGCAGTTCAGGTCAGATGCACCGACGTCGATGTGGGTCTGTGTGCAGTTGGCAAAGGCAGTGTGCATATAAACACTGGATGGCCCTCACCTTCGATGTCACGACGGCTTTCCTTTCAGGGAAGGAGGTTGATAGAGAAGTGCTGATTCGTGCACCTCCTGAAGGCCTTCCAGCACTTCCAGAACATGATGAAGCAGCCGTCAAGCCGGGGGAGCTTTTGAGGGTGGTCAAAAGTGCCTATGGGCTCTCAGAAGCCCCACGTCTCTGGTATCTCCGAGCCCGAGAGCTCTTGCTGGAGATTGGCTTTGAAGAGTTGGCCATGGCAAAAGCCACCTTTGTGATGAGGTCAAAGAAGAACCAAGAAGTGCAGGCGATCCTCTGCCTCCACGTCGATGATGGCCTCCTGGTTGCAGCACCCAGCCAAGCCCAGAAGATCCGCCAGGCGATCAGTGAACGATTCGCCATAAAGGAATGGAAGAATTTGGCGGAGACAGCAGAAACCTTCCTAGGAGTCAAGACCACCTACAAGGACCACACCTTTGAAGATGACATGACGGAGTACATCAACAAGGTGGAATATGCTCCAGAAGAAACGGAGCAGACTAAGGCCCTGGAAGGAAAACAGCTGTCAGCCTTCAGAAGGCTAATCATGCAGTTGAGGTGGCCCGCACACCATGTCTTGCCCGAATACCTGTTCCGGGTCAGCGAGTTGGCACAAAGGGTGGGCGAGGCCAATGGTGGTGACTTGAAGTATGCCAACAAGGTCCTCAAAAGCATGAAGGAGACGGCCTCTGAAGGAAAGGCCAAAACAAGAATTCCTCCAATGAAGGGAGAGCTGCTCCTCGTCTCCTACTTCGATGCATCTCTTGGTACATCCAAGAGTGGCCAAGCTCAGCAAGGAGAGCTGCACCTGCTGACAAGCATAGATGCCTTCCACAAGCCAGCACCAGCTTGCATCTTGGAATTCCATTCCAACCGCATCCGAAGAGTTGTCAGGAGCAGCTTGGCAGCCGAGGGATGTGCAATGTCCAGTGCAGGCGATCGCCAGCTTTTCAACAGGGTGATCGCCGACTCCTTCCTGTTCGGCAAGCTGGACATCAGCTCCAACTGGCGCCGTGAGATCCGCACCAAAGGATGCTTGATCACGGACGCCAAAGGTCTACATGACCACCTGCACAAAACAGGTGGAGTTGCCACGGAACGCCAAGCAGCCTTGGACATGCTGCTGATGAAGCAACTCATCGAAGATGAGGTGGTGGGTTTGAAATGGACACCCACTTGGCGGCAGCTGGCAGACCCCTTGACCAAGGACATGTCAGGGTCACTCCTTGAGGTCTTCAAGGAATCGGCTGAGATCTGCTTGATCCAGACCGCCAGTGATGCCAAGGAAGAAGAACGAAGGGCAGGCATCCGCCGAGCCCAAAGGGAACGAAGAAAGGAAAGGATGAAAGTCCAGAAGCTCCAACGCCAACGTCCTCTTTCCCCGATGTGACTTTGAGGATGTGCATTTGGTGCTTGACGTTGGAGCCTTTTTCACTTGGTGGCGCCGCTTTCGCTTTTTCACTCGAAGGCATCTAGATGACCGCTCGCGCTTTGCAAAACAGGCATTGCTGCACTTGCTCGCTTTTTTGCTTTGGCCCACACCTGGTTCTTTCTGATTTGCTTTCAGTGGACCCTTCGGTTGTTTTGGGATTGGGCCCCCCACGAACCCACAGTGACTAGTGCATGAACCGGTGCGATACCTGTTGGGATAGCTGTATGCTAAATGAGGCTAAATGGAATTCAATGGATCCACCGCACGTTGGGGCCAGTCCGCCTGTGAGGTCAAACTCAAAGTGGTCGATGGCCCGCTCATAGCCCTCGGGCACGGTGGACCTCGCAAAAAAGCACACACTGCGTCAATGGGGCCAACAGTCAGCGCTTAGGACCAACCCAATAGCGATGGCCTCCAATCTAGAAGCCATGGCCTCCAACCTCGCAAAAGAACGCAACAAGCACTGCGTCAATGAGGCCAAACAGTCAGCGCTTAGGACCTTTGAGGAGGAACCAATGAATTGGAGTGTAATCAACCCGAAGGGCCAGCATTTGCTACCGCGATTGTAGACCATAAGGATCATAGGCCAATTGAGGGTATATACAGACCCAGCACAACGGTTCTTAACAACTTGATGAGTGCCGCGCACATGTATATAGACGTGGTCCAACATGCTCGGATGTCGCAACAGAACCAGTTTCGAGAGTTTCCAGAATTTCTCCTGTACGCACTTGATGGTTTCACTGAACTTGAGAGGAGGGAGACACGAAAGGTAGGACAGCGGGAAGAGAAGAGAACGCGAGGGGCAGGAACAAAATGCAATGTTCGACATGGTGATTTATCCCCTCGGAGGCGACCTTTCGTAAATGTTCATATGCACTCTAAATGTTCAAACATATGCTCTCGAAATGTTCAAAAAGGTTCTTAGGAAAACAAACTTGCCCCATGGCTCAGATCATCGGTGAGCATTGAATCGGAACATCATAGGATTTGAACTATCCTGAAACCATAAGAGGCTCACGAAGACGCTCCCCAGGAGAGAATTGACGTGCTTCACAAAACAAACTCTAGGTATGTATCCCCTCGGGGAACACCTTTCGTGATTAGAATTTCATATTCACTCTTTCTAAATGTTCAAGAGGGTTTCAACTATCCTGAAATCATGAGAGGCTCACGAAGACGTTCTCCAGGAGAGAATTGATTTTAGAGGGGGGGAGGGGGGGGGGGTCTGAATTGAGCGATCAATTATTAGACCCGGACGTCCCAACACTTGCTTCGCAAGACAAACTCAAGGTATCCCCTAAAGGGCTACCTTTCGTGATAAGAAATTACAGACAATGAAGCTGATGAACACAAAGACAAAAGTACTGATTCCTGGAAGAGCATCTAGACCGGAACCCACCTAATTTGTGACAATTTGTAAAACGATGTGAAACGAATCCATCCAATAGTTCAGGGTCCATGCCCTTTAGGCACTCTGGCGTTTGCAAACATTCACGCAAATTGATGTTCTTCCAACCCCTTTGTAAGACTATGCAAGACTACTTGAATGACGCAAGTCCTAACTGGCAGCTTTCACAGATTGGTCAAACCCAGAAAGCTGATGATTGATCTCTTGCCAACGAAAAGACACAACTCACAGAAACTGCGGTGCCAGAGATGGATGGCAGCAACAAACCCTTGTATACCCATGCAAGATACCAAGTTCGATCCTGGCAATGCTGCTTTGTGAAGCTACAAACAGTTGCGCTTGCGCTTCAAGAGTTCAGAAAGAAAGCAGCAAGTTGGAAACACATAGTGAGAAACACAAACGCCAAACAGTACTGGAGGGTTTTCTTGGCAACGCACAGTTCATCGAGTTTGACACATGATGAGAGGTCTGATTTTTTGAAACTCACAAATTTGTTTCCCTGGGTCTTGTCATGTCTTCTCCATCTACTGTAGGTAGCGGATCACGAGGATGCTGCATGCTGATTGTCACCATCTCCAAACCTGGTTGGGTGGCCCAAGGTGTGCCCGACCTCTTCACGGTCATCTTCACGGGCTTGGAACCCACCGGCACATAGGCCTCCCCGACTTGCTTCGCCTGGAACCACACACACGTGCGGCGTGCAACCCTGCCCTGGGAGGTGAGTTTTTGGGAAACCACCGTAAATTGGGCGCACGGAACAAACACGAGACGCACAAACAGAACATATGTTTGTAGTATTTTGGGCCACCACGTCAATGGTCACCCACAAAGACTAAACCAACCCATCCATGATCCCGGCCTTGAAAGTCGATACCAAGTGAGAATGAGGAGTCCATAAAGGAGGTATATAGTGTCCTTTTTCAAGGTCCCCCCTTGTCAGTTAGGTCACTATGTTTGGGTTGCATACTGTATGTTTGATTTGAGCGTGGCCTGAACGTGTCCTGCAAACAATACGGGGAGATTGTCATCCCGTGCCTGAAGCTGGATACCGAAGTATTCCTGAATATATGGTAGGACCTGGTAGGACAATGTTTGGGACACCTTACGGGAGATTAGACGGACATTTGGCAGTTAGCTCTTCCGGTTTCGTGTGGGATGTTGCCAGCAGTGGGTCCAGGCTCCAAGCTTGTCACCTTGGTCACTAACCAAACAATATAAACTAACCATTAAGTAACATGTTACAAATCTCCAGGAACTCAGGTTGATCTGGTGCTCTTGAAGAAGACGCTGCAAACGACCAAATATTCGCATCAATGCATGCTCTTCATGTGTCCTCATTCAGGTTTGTTTTGGAAACTCCATTTTGGCAACCACCACAAATCAGGCTTAATGATGACCGGGAAAACAAGTCACTTGCTCAGTGCTTTTGCTGTATCAAACAGGAACTGGACTGTAAACCTGTATACATTCTATCATCAATCAATAACAATAATCAACCCATGAGCATCCATGAGCGCTCAAGGGCTGCTTTCTATGGATCAGCAAAGGAACAGGACTAGATCTTGAGCAAAGGCGTTGCAGGAGGAACCTGCGTAGCGACTCTCCAGGCAGGAGACGGTCTACGGGTTTCCACTGGATCCGACCTCGCCAACGCACCAGCTAGGACCAGTCTTGACTGCTCAGCTGACTTATTCTGTCCAGAGATTCTCACTCTACCAGGCTTAGAGTTCTGCCGCAATGGTTCTCACGCATAGCGAGTGCCCTCAAGACTTCCTGACACATGGTGCCCTCAAAAGAAAAACCCTAGGGCCTAGAGCGCATAACCCGAATTCTCGCCCTCTCCCAGGAGTGCCATCGTGCGATGCTGTGTCTTTTTCCAGCCAGTGGCTGTGAAGGTGGGAAGATCGGCCAAAAGGAGTGACCTGCTATACACCACCAGGTTTCCATGTCAGAGCTGGGGGACAACAAATCCAACCCTGGGTCACAGAAGCAATGGACAACTCAGCATACACAAGGACGATCTGAACCTTCCAAGCTTAGGGAGGTGGGCGGGCAAAAAAGGACCACAAGAATTAGCTCCACAGTGTGCAACATGCCAAAGACCACGATGGGTACACTGCTGCGACTGAAGGCGCAAAGGTCTACACGTGAGAAACATTCGCCTTGCACCCGGAAAAGTACAGGGGCACACAAGGAAACTCAACCACAAACCACTTAACACATGCATATGGATGCATAACAGCAGGAATGCACCACAGGGTTGAGAACATATGCCAGCGAAAAAGGGCATCGGGCATCACAAACTCGAGGCCCCAAAGCTTTCGTGCCTAGTACCTAGCCCGTTCTCAGCATGGGCATTATTCAATAAGGCGACATCTAAGAAGTAGATGTAGGCAAAGAGTTCCATCGAGCCTTATTACAATCTGGATCAATTGGATTTAATCGCTCCCTACATCTCCTTTTGCCATGGCAAACAAGGGATACTGGGCTCGGCTTCCACCTCTGGCGCTTGCATACTTGCAACAACAGCTTCAGTCTGATTCATCAACCACGTCGCTCATCGCTCAAATATATCCGAGCTGCAACACTCGAAAGCATCGTTTCCCTCGCTATCTGCATTCAATCTTTCCCACACCAAATTCCCCTTGGATTGCCTTACGAGGAGTGCATTGTGGTCCGTGGAAGCAGTGGAGCTGGAGATACCCGTTCTGTGACGGTTGCCTCAAGTGCTAGCTTTACAGCGGATCAGGCCCGTGCTATTATTGCAGGTGGACCAGCTCTTCCGTGCCCAGCTCTTCCATAACCGCAAGCAGTATGAGGAGCGCCGCCGCATGAGCGCCGAGGAGCGTGCGAAGACTCCGGTGGTGGAGCCTTGGCAGACATTGCTGGACAGGTGTTTATAGGAAGATTTCAGGATTGAAAGCCGTCCCGCTTGGCTTGCCCAGTTTCTAGCATGCAGAGGTTGTGATCATTTCACCGGCAGGCTGTTGAACATGTTGAATCCAAGGACTACCTGAATCCTATCATTGCCGACGCTGACACCGGACACGGTGGCATCACCGCCACCATGAAACTTGCCAAGATGTTCATTGAGAACGGGGCCGCTGGCATCCACATCGAGGATGGCTGGAAACGTCTGAGTGGGGGCATAGTTGAGCGGGTGTAGAGCGAGAAATAGGTGGGGAATGACTAAGAAGGCACCGGCGCCATATATGGTGCTAAGTTGGGGTCACAGATATGGCCCTGACCAGTGGCTACTGACCCAAGCAGCTTTTGGCTTTGAGATGAGAGCAGCATCACATCAAGAGCATTTCTGCGAGGGGCTCCTTTGGTCTTTCTTCGGGGCCAAAAATCCGTCAGTCGTATTGTTGCTGCACGAGACACGTTTTCTGGCTCGTTGGACTTGGACAGGCTTTGGCCCAAGTGCTTGAACATGGTTAGACACTGTAAGCTCTGCGGGATGCATGAACAAACTTACCTACTGTATATAGACATAAGTTGCTTGGACTTTGTTTGACTGAATGCGATCTGTTGGCTTTTGGGTTCCTTGGTCCAGTCAAGGCCCTCCAGCATCCACACACGCACAGACGAAGGCATCACGTAGGCCAGCAGCTTGCAGCATCGTGCAGCTAGGCCATGAGAAGTGCCCAAGCATGCCGGCCCTCCGCCCGCCGTCGCTGTCACAGAAGGCTTGCTGGACAGCTGGCTGGACACTTCCTCACCGAGGGACAGGGACTGGCCCGGCGCACCGCCTGCCGCACCGCCGCATGCAGCTTCTCCGGCACCTCTTCAGCCTTCCACGGATGGGCTTCCTCTCGGGGTTGTCAGCAGCCTTTCAATCAAAAGGCGAAGCCTCTGATGAATACTCATACCATGACTCTCCAGAAGCTTTCTTGGCTGCGTTGGTGTCCCTTTCCCATCTTGTTCTTGTTTGGGCCTTATCTTGCCCACGCAAACCAGCACAGTCATCACTGGAAAGGTGCACCTTGCGACAGGACGGGTCTGGCCCTGACGTGGCTGGTGCGGCTGCTAGGCTCTTGATTCTACTGAGGTTGATCTAATTACTTGGCAGCTTTCTCTCCTGTGTGGTGCTGCCAATACTGTGACGTGGACTATCCCTCATGTCCAGGACAACCAAGTGGAACTGGCCATGGACGTTGCTCCACGTCTTGGTCCAGGTGCAAACTATCACGGCTTTTGAATGACAGCGTGAGAAGGGTTTTCTCCACCTCCACATGACCAAGCTTTGGGGAACTGAAGCTCTCAGGTCTTCCTCTTCCTGGAGTGGCTGACAATGTTCTGACCTTGATTTCGCAAATGCAGAATTTACGGAGTTCCACCGGCTTTGAACTCTGGCAAGCTACGCCATGCAGTTCCCTGGCGCCGTGGGTCTGCCGGTCGGCCGCCCGTCCCGCCTTGGGATCCTCTGGGGGTAGAACCTCCACCAAATGACTTGGTGGGCTCAGCTCCTGGTGACGCGAACAGAGTCTACTGGAGTGGCATCAAACAGGTGGGGGGATCGGATTAGAGTCTACTAGAGCTAGATGAAGCCAACCACCGAAAGCCAGGCTTCTGGTGCTTCCCGTAGTTTGTGGTTCATCTTTTACAAAAAAAGTTTGCATCAACGGAACTTGGAGTGTTGGGCACATAGTGTGGAGACCTGATTCTTGTCTCCAACATGTCTGGCGCGGACTGTTACGTAGTTGTTTTCCTGCGTTTCCCACTTCCCGCATTCAGAAGACTTCGGATGTTCGACCTCTGAATACTTCGGATGTTCCAACACCGGTAGTACACACGTTGGAGACTGCAAGTGCAAGCGAAGACAAGGAAGCATAAGTAGTTCTTTGCTGGAGATCTTGCACCAACCCAGTCGGCCGGAAATGGTTCTTGTAGGATGGAGGACTCTGCCTCTGCAGCCGAAGGATGGGTGAACAACTGCTCAGTCTCAGAACCTAAAACCTGGAGGTTGATCCACCAAATCTATATACTGGAGACTGCCCAAGGTGCCAATGCGTCTTGGGACTTCTTGGATTTGCTTATTTGAGACCTGGGATTGTCAGGATTTCATCAAAATAACCCTCCAACAACGGGGTCCACCAATGCTGACTAGATACTATATATATATACCTGTTTGAACGTGCGTTATGATCGAAGCGCCGTGCAAACCACACTCCTGTGGCGGCTCTGGTGCTTCGATGTTGTCGTAGAAGTCGGGGCTCCATTCCTCCGATGGCGGATTGAATAACCACCACAAAATAACGTGTGGCTTGTTAAACATTTTCTCAGAGAGTACACTTTTGCAGGCTAGGCAACCAAAGGAGCCAACTATATATAAAACTATGTTTTAAACAGGTGTTGGAGAATCAAGCCCTCTGGGATGACCCTGTAGTGGCCACATTCCAGGCCGTGAATAGCCACCGGGAAAGTTTCCAAAATCAACGCTTTTGAACGATACACTAAGCATGGTTCTGGGTATCGATCTTCCGCAACGAATCCAGCTCTCTGGGCGGGTGCGGTAAGAGTCAGGTACCTCGCATTGTTGACTAACAGAACTGTCGGCATGTTTGAATTAACAACGCGGTATGGTTTTGGATGGCTTTGGGTGTTTAGATTCTCGCCGACTGACCTCTTTGTTTGTCACAAGCAAATACCAATAGAGTTGGCCTCCAGGGGTTGCTGTGAGAATGCAGAATGCACAGATCATTGTTTTAGGGATCTAAACACCACCATTGTATAGAGGTCACCAGTCCAAAAAGCTTCCTTTTGGTGTGATGTGTACTTGTGGAAGTTACGTAACCACACACACGTCAGAATCACTGCTCAGAAACTGAAAGGGCGAACGGTTTGTCCAAAACGGCTCAGAACATCTGATATGGGCTCTCACTTGGTTTGGTCACTCTGCTCTCAACCATCTGATTAAGATTGATTGGAGCACCAAATCCATTGAATGGTCCCATCGAAGTGGCCTCCAGCTCATCATCAAAGCGGCCCTGACAGTGGTGGTTCCACACTCAGTGTCAGGGGAGTCAACTGGAGTCTGTACCAGTACCATGAAACAACACATCACAGATTTGATTCTTTACGCCACAGGGCACCTGACAGGCCTGCCTTTCTGTTCTTTATATATACGATATGTTCGAGAGCCGCACTCTGGCGGCGGTCCTTTCTATCAAGATATAGGCCATCCACAACCATAGGCCACTTGGTATGTGTAGAAGGACATCTTGGGTCAACTGACTTGTGATTGAGTCGAATAGTGAAGGAGCCAGGATCACATAAAAGCAAAGGGATCTAAGTTTAACTTAGATGATTGCATAGTTCATACAAACAACACTCAGCCCAGTGCATGAACACAGGAGCTTCAGATGCCGCACAACACTACCCTCTTGATCCTGCAAAAGGGACAGTTAAACCAGCATGACTTAACTACTAGCTACCCTTTTTGCATCCGTCAATTCGCACTGCCTAGTAGGTATGTCAGGATTTTTTCACTGGTAGTTCTTCAAAACAACAAACATGGAAAGCATATAACTTGTCTCTCATGATCTTGTTTATTTCGGGGAGTTCGGTGGTTCTCTAGACCCTATAACAAATATATTTGAGATCTGACAAGTCTGGTAAAAGCCAAATTCATTTATTACATTTTTCTGTAAACTATGTGTTCATTATGAATATATATTTTTTTTTGGGGGGGCTCCCATCAGCAGGGACCACGTTGGTGTCCTGGAATAGTATAATGATTATTCTGGGCCCCGGGTACATACCCAACATTCATTATTCCAGGGTAGTGGAGTTCAGCTATAGCGTGCAATTTTGATGTTGGAAGTTGCTTCTCCCTTTCTTCCCTGCAGTCCGTTCTCTTTTTCTAATTATTCCTTGGTCTCGAGGTTAGTGGTAACTATTATTCCTGGGTGACCCCCACTCCCCTGGCACAGGGACCCCAAGCAAAAACAAATTCCTGACGAGCATTCGAGAAATTTATTCCAAACAAATTTGTCCTGGCTGTTACATGCACCCCTGAATAATAAGTTAAGGGAGCCCCCGTTATATTTTTTATTGAAACCGATAACACAAAACCATAAACAAAACATTAAAACAAACATCCCTGGACAGTAACCATAAATTTGTCCATATCATCTCCATAAAATGTTCAAACAATCATGTGTTTGTATGAAACAAAGATGAACATTTTATGAACAACATGAAAATGACGTGGCAGTTTGCTTTATGCTTTCAACACTGTTTGTTAGCTTTATGACACCACATATTTTTCATGACACCATTTATGAACAACATATAACAACATGTGAACAATTGAAAAAATCACGCAATCATAAATCGCCACGTCGTTGCTTTCATCAATCTTGCATTGAAGCGGTTTTTTACCAACTTGTAGGATCTCGAACAAAAATATAATCTAAGAAGCTACTAGCAACAAAGGGCATCGCTACTAGGAGCAAGAAGCTACTAGTAGCTCCTGGCATTACTACTAGTAGCAAGGACGCTACTAGTAGCTAAGTGCATTACTACTAGCTTATATTGCAGTCTCAGTGATCCCATGAAGCAAGGAGGACCATGTGACCATGTCAGAGCCCAACTGGTTAATAGCAATGCTTCAACCAATATGTACTTGGACTGCTGGGCCTGTCAAACTAACACCAGTTTAAATACCAAGTCCTCTGCATCCTCTGAGTTGCAGAAGGGATTCCAAAAGGCTTTCGTGAACGGACACATGGAGGTTGCCCCACAATCATAGCTGCACTGCCCCAGGAGAAAAAAAAATCAGTTTCACCAAATACAATGATACAACTTACAGTATGTGTTTGTCTCAAATCCAGACCCTTGGTCTATTGTCCTTGTTCCAGCGGGTCGAACAGGCTTGCAAATCGAGTTGGACGCTCAGGGCATGCAGATTGTGTGGAGCTGGCCGTTGTGGGCTCTACGGTGGGAAGCTCAGCATCTCCGCAATGGCTCAGCATCTGGAGCATCGTCATGGTGGGAAGTCCAGGCGCCTCGCGCTTTGCACAGCGCTGGGGCTGACTCCACGATGAACGGAGTTGTGACTCCGAAAGGCTCGACTTGCACGTCAGTGCAGTCTATTGTATGGGTCACCGCGTCCTGAGGATGCCAACCTGGGCCATTGGATGGAGGCCTTCACCTTCTGATCCAGTCGCTCAATGGTGCGGGTGCCAGCGAGGACACCCGAGGCAAGTGGGATACAACGAACAAATCGCAGAACAAATTAAATAGGAAACCCAAAGAATGAACATTGCATCGCAACCGAACATGTTGAAACAAAGGATAGCAAAAGTGCGAACCAAAACGACCTTTTAGCCATGTTTCCCGGATTTTTGCAGAAGTCGCTGGCTTCCGGCACTCACTCTCTATCACTTGTTCAGTTACGGCTCAGCATATTCTTGTTGATCCCATGAACCAGGAGACATTTCTCCCTGCTGTCGGCAAATTCACCTTCCAAACTCACTCCGCGTCGCTACCTCAAGTTTGTATTGACCAGCTCTTGGCCTATTTCATCAAAAGGTGCACTCCGGGTCTCAACTTGTTACATTTGTTTGCATTGTTTTTGTGTTGCCTTTGTGTGAAGGACATGTTTGTATAAATGTGCGAAGCAAGTCCAACCCCCCCGACATTGAAACCAGTTCAGAATCTGACGGGCTTGGCATGTGACTTTGCATTCTCATATTTGTTGCACTATGAGTGTATCATCGTGCAACAAAATATATAAAGGAACACCAGCTGGCTGGTTGACCCAACATAAATGATCGTCAATGCCACAGCTGGTGTCGGTGAGGCCTGGTTGCTCTCAATGGACATGTCCAAATTCTCCACAATTTTACAGTCTACAAGAAAATGGCTCGGGGGTAGTTGAGTGTGTTAGTGGTAGCCCATTGCTACCTTATCATACCTTATATACACAACGGTTTCAAACAAAACTGTGTGCCAATATTATTGTCTGGGCCCCATCAGTGTTCGATCGTTTTCGATGTTTTGAACAGCTCATGCCCTGGGGTATTTTTCTTGCCCAGAAGGGTATCCGCATAGAGTTGGGGCCTCTATCAGTTCAGATATACTCAAGGCAGCTCCTTCCTGAAGTACAATTATATAAGTACAAGTACGGAAGCTTCGTCTGCTCATAAAAGTTTTTCGTGCGCCAAACAAACTCAAGAAGAATCTAGCCTGCTGGTGTGACTGGTGTGCCTTGCTGGGTGCGTTTTTTCGAAAATCATCCACTTCCAATTGAACAAACGAACGCTCTGGGTGCTCCGGGCGGGGTGCTGATCATCACCCAAGCCCAAGGATTGCACACGCTGGCCGCCCAGCTTCTCAAAGGCTGTATCAATCCGCTTGGCTGCCTGCCGGGCCCCGTCGGAGTTCTCGTCCACCGCTGGAACCCATGCCAAAACCCGGCAATGACTCATGGTGCCTCATGCTGAAGTCTTTGACACTGAGAAGTTCACCTGATACTGTATATAATGTATATATTTATATGTATAATATATACATATTGACATATGTAATGTACATACACTGACACTCTTCAGATTGCAAACATGAACTACGGGACTTTGAACAACTTGTAAATTGTAAACCATGCATTGCACTCCAAGGCCATCAGCTACTGTGACATCAAGTACAGTTCCTGATTTAAGAAAACATCTGATCGTAACACGCTGCTCAGGGAAAGTTGTTTGTGGCATCAATGCTCTGCTCATCAAAGAAATAACTTCTTTGGTGAAGTTGGGTATCCATATATGTAGAAAGTGAAAAGCATGCAGCGTGCAAACATGTTGGTGGGGTCATGACACTCTCTTCTTGCCCAGGAACTCACCCCAATTACCCAATCTGCTCTATGCAATGTGGAAGACCCTGGTTGATCCACACTGTACGTAGTCTAAACCTGCTTCTGCACAACAGGCACTACCCAAATCATCACCAATCGACTACCACCTCACGCCACTTTCCTGGCCTCATTGAAGAAGACGTAGGAGGAGTCACCAAGACCAAAGACTGCAAACTTGGTGTCCTCACACTAGGTGTCACTAGCCGTCCGAAAACGGCAAGGGACGCCAACGGGACCCTTTCAGGGCGAGATCAACTCTTTCATCGCAAAGATGGCCAAGGACAAAGTTCAAACCACAAGCTTCAACTTTGGCGCATTAACGTTTGTGGCGATCAATTCAATAAAGTGCAATTAGTTACTTACATGTCACACAAATCTCTGTGGATCCTGGCCGGAAGCACCGCTGCAGCAACACTATAATATAACTTTCAGGGACTCTCTGAAACCCCGTCTTGGTCGATGCCAACATGACTTGCGAGCATATGGTACGGAATCTGTGTAAATGGCCAAAGATGGCCAAAGCAAGCTCATGAGAGTCCACAAACAGAGTATCACCCCCATCAGAATCAACATTTCTACAAGACAGATCACAAACCATCCTCTGTTTATAAATGGACACTCATGGAAACTCCATTCCTACAAAAGCCTCCCCGGACATTCATTCAATCATGTGTCCGACAGAAGCCCGGTTGACATACCAGCATGTTCGTCCTTAAGATAGTCCGCCGGAGCAGTCTCAAGGAAGGTCTCCATGTCCTCAAGGTGTTCACGGTGAACACTTGTTCAAAAGGTCAATGAGGGTCTTCGGCTGTTCACCATCAACTACCGGCTGTTTCCGTGTCACGGGTGACATGTTTCGGAATCTAGCTAACTTGAATATGCCTGAAGTGAGGGGGTTTACGTATCTGAGCGAAAGTACACAACGAGGTGTGAATCGAAGTAGAAGGCGTGCTGGGTTGGACCTGCAGCGTTCTATGCTCATTCCAAGAAACAACTTTAGTAGGGACAGTAGGGCGATATAGACAATTAAGGGCACATATTGGGGAATTGTTTTCCAGGGGCACTATAGTGGCTGACTTCTATGCTGCGGATGAACCGCTGACAGGACCTTCCACATTCCATGTTGCTTAACGAAGTCCCCATCCCACAAGAAGCGCACATGTGTCACGTGAAGCACACATGTACACAGGAGTGAGTACCCTCATGTGGGTCTTGAATTGAGCACCAACAAAAGACTTGATCATGCTCATTGATGGGAAAAACATCGTCCAATGTTTGCGTGCATCGTTTTTGGATGTATTATGGTTGCTTTGCCAAGCTACACCAGTTCCCGCGAATCACTGGATGATTCTGTGCGCAAAAGAACTCCAAACATTGATGGAAAAACCCTGGCACCGCACCGCTGTAGGACTATGGCAAATACACTGGACAAATACTCTGGGACAGTAGCAGTTCCAGGGTTTCGTTGTGTTTCTTGGTGAACCAATTTACTTAGGCTGAGACCATGAAGTTGACCCAAGTATATAAATGGTAGATACCTGTAATGGAAACACAACAAACAAGTAGACCCGCCACAATGTGCAAAGCCTCCAAGTAGGACTCTTATAGATGGAGAGGAATCGCCCATAAAAAATGCACATACACCCCAACGATACTTTGATACTGATATGCTTTGTCTGCAGGATGACTCAACCTCTGCACATGTTCTGCGTGGTCATTCTCCACTTCACCATGGAATGTAATTTAGGACAATTCCAGTGCTCATGGCGCAACCCAAAAAGGTATCGCCACGAGAAGCGCACAAAAATGCGAAACTGCAAAACCCAATCAAAAAACTGGATATGGCTATATATATATATTATATATATATATAAGAAACAATAGCTGCCGTCCTCGAACAAAACTAGTACGTCCACACAGGCACACACATGTGCAAGAGAGGTTGGTCCAAACACCCATACGATCAGGGCGAGAAACAAGACAACACCAACTGTTCCATGCCGTTTGCCATGGCCCAACCTCACAATGCCTTAAAAGCTATCACGATCTCCACACTCGTCCTGCCAAAACTTCACCGCGGACTTGGGCATTTCGCCCTGCCCAGCTGTGGCCACGATGGCCAGCACTTTGGACTCCTCGAGATGTGAGAAGAACTGATGGCTTTTTGCTTACAATAGGAATGGCCTCCAACCTAATAGGCATGGCCTCAAACCCAATAGCGATGCCCTCAAACCTAATTGCAATGGCCTTTTATAGCAATGGCCTCGAACCTTAAAGCAATGGCCTCCAACCTAATAGCGATGGCCTCCAACCTAATAGCGATGGCCTCCAACCTAATAGCGATGGCCTCCAACCAAATAATAGCAATGGTCTCCAACCTAATAGCGATGGCCTCCAACCAAATAACGATGGCCTCCAACCAAATAGCGATGGCCTCCAACCAAATAGCGATGGCCTCCAACCTAATAGCTATGGCCTCCGACCTATATAATAGCGATGGCCTGCAGCCTAATAGCAATGGCCTCCAACCAAATAGCAATGGCCTCCAACCAAATAGCGATGGCCTCCAATCAAATAGCGATGGCCTCCAACCTAATAGCGATGGCCTCCAACCAAATAGCGTGTCATGGTGTGTCCGTGAAAAAGGTGCAGTTGGGGGGAATCAGGTTCGCTCCTGGCAAGCTTTTGGAAGATCGGGTTCAATCCACTCAAAGGTGTGTATGGTTCAGCCAACCACCTACAGTTTTTTGTCAAACAGTTGCACTGCAACCCACGTGAAACATTTGGATCCCCACAAAGGAACCGGTCTTGGCTATGTGTTGACCATCAACGACTTCAATGCTTCGCGATGGCACCTTAGGTCCCTGGCCCACTTGTGACACTTGTGGGCTTTCAATGGTTTTCACCTGCTCCCGATGCTCACCCGGCACCCCGCACTCACTCGGTCTTCCTCTGCCAAGTCAGAGATCGGCATGTCGTTCAAGGAGAGACACTTGGCTTTCATTCCTTCTGCTGCCCGAAGCTGTGAGGTGAACAACAACAACAACAACAACAACAACAGGAGGTGCCCTTTCCAAAAAATCAAACACCCGATTTTAAGAATCCTTGGTGTGCCTTGTATAGAAACAAACAAAACACAATAAGTTGAGATTGTGAGCACAAGTTTGAAAGACTGTCCACACGGTCGTGGCATGAGTTCCACTGGACGTCGAGTAATGACACGGGCATGAGGTGAGAGGGGTCACCACCAGCAGCTCCTTGTGCTATTTTGAGGTGTGAGACAAAATGATGAGATTCTGCATATCAAACATGAAGGTTCTGCATACCAAACATGAAGGATCTAGAAGCAGTCGCTTGCAGTCTCTGATGTCATGGCATCCAGCATGAGGATAAACAGTCGAAACAGCACCTGCATTAATGCATCAGCCAGTCGACTCACACTTTCTTGGGTATCTTGAGTTGCAATGAGTTCCCGGACTTTCTCTGTCAGTATATTTTTTACATTCCTAACTGGGCTTGTCTCCCAATGATCGCACATTTTGAACGCCTGCTGTTGCTGGGGAACCTTTAAAATTAAACCAGGAGCCCCTAGTAGCGTCCTTGCTCCTAGTAGTAAGGCCAGGAGCCCCTAGTAGCGTCCTTGCTTCTAGTAGTTCACTGCTTCGGGTCCTGAGACCCTGTGTTGACTTTGGCTTCTCAATCCTGAGACCGTAGCAGCAGCTTTCAGCAAGACGCCCGCGCCTCGTCGCTTGAACTCGAACTGAAAGTTCTTGGCCACCATTTCGGCATTTCCTGGAGCGCTTTTGTGCGGGGCACTGCTAAAGCGCAACTGCTTCAGTTACTAGGAGCTGTACTGGTGGATGAACGTTGCTGACTCGCTTCTACACTTCATCTGGGGCATCCGCTGATGGTCATAGAAAGCAAGTGGGGCGAACGACAAGTTGTGGAGCTAAGTTGTCGGTTGCAGGATTTTGGGCGGATGGTTGGAATGTCAGCTCGGAGAAGATGCTAGAAGCTAAAGTCCGAGAGATGGCAAACATAACTCCAAAGTACATGTATGCATCTTGGCTCTCGTGTAAGAGCACGCAACAAAGGCCATGGTATAGCCCGAACAAACAGTATTATTCTGCGAGAGGCAGTTGTGGTCATACTTTGTTAAGTTCCTGGTCGGTGCACACTACGAAGACACCGTTCCTCTCCCATGTGCGTCAACGTGTCTCATCCGAGCCAAAGAACACGTGCACTTCACTTCTCCGACTTCGGCTCCGCCGCAGTTTCTCTTTCTATTGAATTGCACATGGTTTGGGACTGCATCCAAGACAAATCTTCTCTAAGAACATGAGAACACAACACAACAACTTCTTCAAAACGGTTGTGAAGAGAACTTGTTTGCCGTGGCAATGTAGATCTACTTGTAGATGTTGTTTTTCCTCTACTCGCTGGGGCATCTTCCTCTGGCTTGACACTGCTCTTGACAAAAAGGTGGTGGAGTCCATTTTGGCATCAGTGTAGTGAAACAAGGATGCCAAAATCATCCGATATCCACACAGCAAATTAATTACTGTAGTCACTGCTTAACTAGTGACCATGGGAGTTGACAGGTCCACTTTGTACTTTTTATCAAGTTCCCTTGCAATTTTGTGGAGTGTAGTGAGTGTAGTACCACGGTGCAATGCACTCCATTGTTATATTGAAATATATAGAATATATGAATCATCCGGAGCTCAAGCTAATTTTGTCCTTGCTTTCTGTTTATCTGTGAGGACACCCCAATCTCTGTGCAACCCCTGAGCCACCCTGCAAGGCGCTTCACTGACGTTCAGGAAATGTTGATCCAATGATTTTGCTATTGAGGATCAAACCCCAAGAGTAAACACGTCAAATCCAGTCTTTTTGTATCACAGACCAGGGCAGATCAGCGCAGGGGATTGGCCCTGCACCGCCGTTGAGTTGCAAACTCCATTCATGCAGTCGCATCTTGCCCACCTGTGTCAGTTCCATAGAGCACCGTGACCCGCTCGCCTGTGACCTGGCAATTGCTCGCCAGTTGGGAGGAAAGGGCGAGGATTGAATTCCTTTTATGCCTGCATTTGCAGGTAATGAATCCGCGCCAATGAAAGCGTCCTTGACTAGTGACTGGAGCTACAAACACGTATCAGAACATGTGTATATATATAATATATATATATACTATAAGAATCACATTTCGCATCACAGGGTCTGGAATACATGCAAGAATTCAGGAACTTGGAATTCCTTTGAGTTCTCCGTCCGACAAAGCCCATTTTTAGCATCTTTCCGCTTTTCTTGCTGGGGAACCGAAACATCTTCACACGTTACACACCAGTCGGTCGCTGAGGTCAGCGGCTTGGCCCACCGAGTGAGGTTTTGAAACCATGTTGAACTGTTTTAATCAGCATTGTTTTTGTCGAATCTCCTTTAGGACTGTCTGTCCAGGGCAGGGCCAGAGACATAAGCCCCGAATCAGATTCAAACATGAGATGGAAGACGTGGCAACTATTGGCAACCAAACAGGCACGAGTGATCGAAGCTTGCCAGTTATTATTCCCTAGATCAGGAGCGGCGAGTTGCGGCGACTGTGAGGGTTACACTGAGACTCGATCCTTGATCGTCTCTGATTGATTGCTGAGAACGTTTTGCTTTTGACACTCCACATGGGTAGCCATTGGGGATAAAGGTTCCCTAGTATTCGACAATTGGCAGGTCAATAATGTTGACTCTTGATTAATCAACCCCCCCCCCCCCCCCCCCCCCCAACAATTGGGGCCTCTAGAATAATATGCTAGAAAAACAATCAATTGATAATTAAATAAGGAATCCTTAGCTAGCTACCTCTGGAGCTACTCTGGCAATACTAAAGTGAAAGGAATCATTACTTAGCTATCTCTGGCAATATTAAAAATGAAAGGAATCATTACTTAAGAACATCAAATCTCAATGGAAATCTCAAAAAATAATAGACTTTTGCATTCAAAGACCTTCAAAATCATCAAATCTCAATGGAAATCTCAAAAACTTAAATAGAAATCTGTATTCAAAGACCTTCAAAATCATCAAATCTCAATGAAAATCTCAAAAACTTAAATATAAATATGTATTCAAAGACCTTCAAAATCATCAAATCTCAATGGAAATCTGAAAAACTTAAATAGACATCTGCATTCAAAGAGCTTCAAAATCATCAAATCTCAATGGAAATCTGCAAATCTCAATGGACATCTGCAGAAACTACACAAGCAGCAGCAACACAACAGAAGCAACAATAGCACCATTGAGACTTTCAGATGGAGTTTCAGGTGGACTTTCAGGTGGAGACTAGCTCTCTAGAATCTAGTTTGTTCAAGTCTTTGAGCTTTAGTTCAAGTTTCCAATAACCAAATAACCTTGCAGGAGATGCAGTTGTGGATATGTTGAAGAAACATCCTTTCAAGAAGAAAGAGAAGGAAGATAAGAAAGAGAAGAAGGATTGAAGAAAGGTAGAAGACAGGATTGAAGGCCTGAGGAAGCTAGCTAGTTTGAGACAGGTTTAAGGCAGAGTGTCCAAAACAGGTTTGCAGCTTGAAGAATGGGGTTCAAGAATGGTTTGGTAGAGAGCTTCCAGTGTGAAGGGTTTTGCAAGGGTGCAATTTGAAGAATTTTTTGAGGGAGCTGCAGCTTGCAGCTTTCAGTTGAAGTTTTCAGCAAGATGTTTTGCAGTGGTTTGCAGCTTGAAGAAAGGATTTTAGAATTGTTGTGTAATTAGAGAGCTTGCAGTTTGAAGGGTTTTGCAAGTGTGCGCTTTCAAGATGTTTTTCCAGGGAGCTGCAACTTGCAGCATTCAGTTGAAGTCTGTTTTGCAAGGGCTTGCAGCTTGAAGAATGGATTTGGAGGGGGTTGCAGCTTGCAGCATTCAGTTGAAGCTTGCAGCAACAGCAGCTTTCAGCTTTTTCAAGTGGGCCTTGCAGCGCGTGACTTTCAGCCTGGGATTTGCAGCACCTTGAATGACATTGGCACAGCTTTCTTTTTGAGGTTTATTTAAGCCCCAAGTGTTCTTAAAGACATGTTTTGAGTTCAATTCATTGTGCACCTTGTTCAGGCCATGGCTTTCAGCAGCTTCTTGGAGAAGATTGCAGGTGCCTTTGAGATGCTTGGGTGGATTCTAGGCCACCTTGCAGTGATCTTGACAGCTTGGCTGGTTGGAGTTGGAAGCTTGGAGGAAAATCAGCTATTGTTTTTCTTTAAAGCTTGGAGATTGGTTTGCAGCTTGGAGACAACTATTTCTAGTCTCAAAGAATGTTTAAAAGCTGTGAAGGCATTGGCCACTTCCAGCTCCTCACCCCCTTTGCAGACTGGAATGGCTTTGCAGGGGCTTTGCAGGTGTCTTTGCAGATTGAAGCTGGGTTATATTTTAGTAAGTCTTCAGTTGCTGTGGTCATTTGCTTGGTAGTGTTTTGAAGTGTTTTGCATTGAAGTGACATTACAAATCACATTTTGAGCCCAGCTCAGGTGCAAACATTTGCAGCGTGCTTTGGAGTCTTCAAGCTGGTTCAAGGGTGTGGCACTTTGAAGTCTTGCTTGGAGAATCTTGAAGGCATCTTTGAGTACACTTACAGCATCCAAGCAGACTGCACCTACATTGGGCAGAAGGTCTGCTATATTGAAAGCAGCATCTCAGATGGATTATCCCTATCATTTTGTAGTTAGTTTGTTTTTCTGTTTTGCTTCTCTTTCAGTTTCAGTTTTTATTTCAACTCTCTTTGGGTCAGGACAGGATGCTGCATCTGGGAAGTGCCAAGACACCATTAGGCACCTTCAGCAGCACTTGCTGACTTTTGATCCCAGCAGCTTGTATTTGTCTTAACAAGCTATTTTTTGAAGCTTTGAGTTTGCAGCAGGGTCTCAAGTTGATATTTATGTTTATGATTGTAGTTATAGTTGTGTTTTGTTTATGCTTTGCAGAAATTATGGTTTCTCTTGCAGTTTGATACTTCATTGCAACTAAGCGCGTGGTGGTGGGCAGCTCTTCAAGTCTGGGCTGCTGGACATGAGGCCACCATACAATGGGTCCAGCTGTGATGCCTACATGTGCCTTTGGCTTTCTTAGTTGAAGTTCTTTTCTATTTTGGCCAGTTCAAGTTTTTGGTCTTTTCTATTTTTGTAATTTCTTTTAATTGAAGTTTTTGATCACTGCAATTGAAGCAAACAATCAAAACAAGCCCAGGGCAGAGTGGGACCTGATGATTTGGGAGAGCGCGACTGCATTGCAGAACGACATCTTCTACAAGAGGTTCCAGCATGCATCTTGGATGTATTTAATGTGTGTTTTGTATTTTTTTCCAGGTATCCACTCCCAATCCATAGGTTCAGAATTTCTTTCAGCCATACACAGGCCAGTGTTGGAGAGCAGCAGACTGTTGAAGAGCTGGAGGCAGATTTGAAGGTCTTGCAGAACACTTGCAGGCCAGAGATCAATCTTGTGAAGTTCTTTCCAGACACTTGTTTGGCATGTGATGTAACTTTTCTGTTTCTTTTTTCTAGGTGTTCTTTTGTGAGTGTACTTAGATGAGAGCATGAGGTTTCTTCCAGAACCTTGTTTGGCATTTGATATGTGTTTCCAGGTGTTCTTGTAATTAGAGAGTTTATTTGATTGAGAGCAGCCTCATTTAAGGCCAGGACTTTGGAGAATCTTGCAGCTACTTGCTCTCCTTGGAGTCCCCTTCCAGAGATTCTGCGTTACAGGCAGACCAGGCTTCAAGATGCCCAGAGACTTAGAATCTGAACCTTTCAAGTTTTCATTGATTGTGTTTTCTCAGGTTCAAGTTTTTGGTTTCTTTTGAAGTGCCTAATTCCTCAACTCAGGGCAAAGGCTGCAGCTATGGGCTTGGAGTGGGGGAAGCTTGCAGTTCTTCCAGAAGTTGAGCCTCTTCCAGATTGGAACACTGGCCTTCAAGTATCTTGGACCTTTTTGATTTTGTTCTTTGTTTTGCAATCTTTTTGATTTAGTATTTTTGCAATCTGTTTCATAGTTTGGTGTTTTGTTCTAGCTTGGCTTTCAGTTTGTTGTTGGCTGGCTTGTGCATCTAAGGTGGAGCTTCTGAGGGAGATGGCGCGTGGTTGGAAGAGTCAGGGGTCTTCAAGTGGGGATATGATTCCAGATCCCCAGACTTTGAAGACCCAGGATTTGGAGCCAGCAAAGTTGCAGGCTGATTTGCAGGCCTTGAAGCCAGTTTCTTGAAGAGCTGGTTGCAGAGCTGATTGCAGGAGTCAGAAAACCTTTTGGAGTTGCTTTATGTTTGCTTTTTCAGTCTTTCAAGACTTTCAATACTGAAATTTGAAGACTTTGGAGTTTCAAGACTTTCTATTTGAAGAGATCCAACTGGACTTTGAAGGTTTGAAGACTTCAAGCTCTTTTTCAGTTTTGAAGGATTGTGCCCATTCATTGCTAGTATATAGTCACTTATGTGTTCAAGGTGTGTTCAAGGAGGAAGCAAGCTTTTAGAGTTGGTTTCAGGGCAATGGTGCGTGTATCCTTTGAGGGCTGCCATGGTTGGCTTTGGATTGAAGCATTCTTTGAATTGGGCATGGGTCTTGACTCCATCAACTTTGAGGTTTCCAGATGGTGTTTGAGAAACAACAGGTGAGGGTTCAGAAACATTTTATATAAATCAATATGTTAAACATGTTGCAAATCAGTCTTCAGTTTCAAGAGATGTTCAACATGTTCTTTTTTGGAACTCCCTCACAAGGTGGCAGTGGTACTCTTTGAGCAGGGAAGAAGTTCAAGATTTGGAAGATAAGTCTTTTGAGTGGGAGAATGAGTGTTGGAGCTTTGCATTTGTACAAAGGATTTCCACTGACTTACAGAGTTGGAGTACTTATATGGAAGCATTAACTTTAGAGCAAGTTAGGGTTGTCATTGCAGTCCATTACATGGACATTCATCCTAACCGCGTATGTGCCTTTGGAAGGTTTAGGGATGCAGATGGTTGGGTATAATCCTTCCAGAGCTGGCTCCTTGCAGGTGATGCTTCCTTTGCAGATTGGAGAGCCAAGAAAGATTGAAGGTTTCATGTGTTCAAGGGTTTCCTTTTGCAGTGTTGATTTTCAGTTCATTTGTTTGTAGTTGGCTCTTCAAGAAGCATTCAAGGACATCAGCACACCTTGTAGAGCTGCTTTGAGTTGATTTTGATTGGCTTCAAGGCATCAATCTTTCAGGTTGGCTCCTTGCAGGTGTTGCTTCCTGTGCAGTTTGAAGAGCCAAGCTTCAAGGTCTTTTGAAAGAATCACTGTTTAGCAGCCTCAAATGGTTTGAGGTTTCAGTGTTATCAAAGGGTTTGAGGTTTCTTTTAGTTGGTTAGCTTGGCTGTTCAAGAAGCAAATCAGGACATTAGCACACCACATTGCAGGTAGAGCTGCTTTCAAAGTTTGCCTTTTGAGGATTTGCTTTAAGAGCCTTTGAAGCCATCCAGCTTGCACATGCACTTTCAGCTGAACTTGCAGCTGCTGAAAAGACTGGGGGGTTGGAGTGCAAGGGCTTGAAGAGTCTTTGAAGAGTCCAAAGGTTTGGACATGGGTTTGAAGAGTCACAGGGTTTGAAGGGTCTTGGAAGAGTCAAAGGGTTTGAAGGGTCTTGGCTTGAAGTCTTCTTCAAGTTGGAGAGTGCGCAGTCAAGCTTGGAGAATCTTTGAAGCTTGAAGTCATCAAGACTTTGCAGTGCAAGGCTTGGAGCTTTTAGCAAGTTCAGCTTTTTCAAGTGGTGACATTGAAGTGCATTGTGTGTCAGTTTGCATTGTGTGTCATTTTGTGTCATTGTGGTCATTAAACCATATATCTATATGTATATATTATGATAAAAAAAACACAAAACACATATCTACAAAGCAACACACACTATCACAAGCAAGGTAAAGACCTTAGATATTGTGAACTGCCTGACATTATTGTTGAAGCCTCAAATCTCTAGACATTATTCTAGGGCCCCCCCCTAAATAATGTCAGAAAGCTGCTTGCTGGACTACCCCCTTTGCTTGATTGATTTTTTTTGTTTTTCAATACTTTTGAATAAGGGATTTTATAAAGAAAGTGCGCACTGACTTTTGGAAACTTTTGGAAAGCTTCAAAACTAAAGAGCTTAGGAAAAGTAAATAAGGAATAGAGGGTGAGTAAAGCAAATCAAAAGGCAAAGAAAAGGAATAAATATTTAAAGCCTCAAATCTCTAGACATTATTCTAGGGGCCCCCCC
>CAXAMN010015491.1:15195-66122 GCA_963970005.1 Durusdinium trenchii | reverse complement strand
ATCTCCAATTCCTAAAGGAAATCTGCATCCAAAGACCTTCAAAATCCCAAAAAATCTTTTGCTGCCACTGGAAATCTGCATCCAAAGATCTAAAAAATCAATAAGCCAGAGAGTAAAAATAACAATATATAACAATGAAAAAATCACCAAAAAAACTATCCCTCCAAAAAAAAAAGACATTATTCTGGGGGCCTTTATTAATCAGTGCAGGAAAAAAAAAGTCATTATTGTGGGGATCTTTATTAATCAAAGGTTAACATTACACTTCATTCTTTGGTCATTGCCGAACTTCAAGCCTGAATGCATTCCAATTTACATGTTTTGCAAATCATTCAAGCCCCAGCGGTCCAGACGTGTCAGACCCATGAATGGATTCACCCTCACCGACCCAAGTCACCTGTTTGGATTGAGGGTGATGAAATCACATCTTCTGATCGTTGTCTTCATAGAATCTAACTAAGCTACTCAGAGTCAAGGACCCCAGCCAAAAAGAAATAGCAATCACCGAACCGCGAGGCCCGGCCTGTTCACCCATGCACTTCTTCAAATATTCCAAGAGATCCTCATCAGCCATGGCTTTGCGTCTCCGTGCCTCGTGTCTCGCGTGGAACCTCATGCGCTGCGTGCCTGATACGCGCGTCAACCGCTGCAAACTTTGCAGGAGGGCCCCATTTTCAGGGCCTGGTGGTGGTAACACGCTTTCATGACCCCTCCAGACGTGTCAGATTGTTCGATGAAAATGCACCATGAACTAAGTTATCTGGCACACGACCTTATGTATGACAATGCAGCCAACCTGTTTCCTTCCTGTCAGGCTCACGTAGTGCAAACGGATATCACTTGCTAAGCCAGGTGATCTATGCAGTCAGTTTGTATGCTCAATCCAATTGTGTGACATTCAGGCAGAGAGCATAAAGAACAGTAAGAAAAATACATTAAACAAATCATCCAATACCATGTGTAGTGCCTTAAGAAACCTCTAAGTGCCGGGCATCGCACCCAAACCAAAGCACCTGGTTAAAGTCAATCCACATTCCCCCAGATCTTGCATTACTATGTAGCACGTCTGTCCCACTGGAACCACCCTATATGAGAGGCACAATCCACTCACCAGTCCCATTTGCTGCAAGGGAGAGGAGCCGATCGGCCTTGAACAATACTTATAATAATATGCAATATGTATGCAATATGTCTAGACCTGTGTATATATATAGAATTATATAGATAAACATCCAACCAATGCTTTACAACACTGAGGGATTCCAGCATTAGAGTTTTTGTATAATTAGCCTGCCATGACAACTGTGTCCACTGGATTGTGGTATATATTTGGCATTGCCCTCCCACCCTACACAAAAACACCCGGTTCAATCATCACACTGCTTTTCCTATGTCTACTAGCTGAACCTGAAAGGCAGCCTCAACAGTTCGCAGGAAACCAGGAACCCAATGAAGCTCTAAGCTTGGTTTACCACAAGAAAGCCCAGTTGCTCAGTTTGAACTGGGATTCACTGGGCGAAAGGAAGGAGGCCCTTACATGCGTGGTTCATCTAGTACCCCTGGAACTAGTATCACAGCCATGTTTGACGATCAAAACAACGAAACCTTTTCCCCGAAAATGGAAAGACACCTCTATTTTTTGAGTTTCAAATGAATCCTCCAAGACGCTCATCTTTCATGGCGCTCTGCAGCATCTTCGCGAACTCAGGCGCCGTCCGCTGCAAGGAAGTGAAGCGATTCCTGCCAAACCCGCAGCACCGACGTGTCTGTTTGCTCAAACTGTCAACCTTACATAGACTTAATATGGAATGTGAACACAATACCGAAGGGTCTATTTTCCACATCCATGGATAAACTTGCGGACTGAAAACCAGACCACTTCGATGCACTTGCGGACATGGTTGCGTTTGTTGTTGCATCCACTTCACTTCTTCCTTGTCATCAACTCCACAGCATTACGTTCACATCATTGGTTCCAAAAACGTCATCACACGAGGTAACATTGTCATAATCTTGACAATCTCTTCTTCCTTCGCAAGGTTGTCATCCAAGGTCCAAGAGATTGAAATTGAAGAAAATTGACAAAACAGGGTTGCTGCTGGGGATTAGTGGCACTGGACGCAACTAGCAGGGCCCTCTCAAAGTGGGAGTCAGCGAGGTGTCAAGCGAAGTCAAACCGGTCAGGGCATGGCAGTAAATGCGAATTGACCTTGAGTGTGGGGGGGAGGGACACAAAGCGTTGTCTAGAGATACTTTAAATGGACTCCACTTTCTTGAAAGAGCATGCAGAATGCACTAATGCACTACGTGCACATCAACCTGAACAATCCGAAACATTGTACAGTTTCCAATCCGAACGATTAAGACATTTAAGACATGCTGCAGCAAGATTGTTCCATTCCAATTGAAACTGCCGAAAACCAATACCAGGCAGTTTGAGGGGTGCAACAAAAATACATCCCGAGATGCTGGTTGTGGTAGGTGTAATTTGAAGTGTTGCTTTCCAGGGATGCATTGGGAATCACTCGCTGTTGGACATCCTCCATCAACCCTACAA
The DNA here is from genome assembly GCA_963970005.1 of Durusdinium trenchii. Classification (NCBI taxonomy): domain Eukaryota; class Dinophyceae; order Suessiales; family Symbiodiniaceae; genus Durusdinium; species Durusdinium trenchii. Next base: position 63,565 of record CAXAMN010015491.1, on the reverse strand, counting down.
TACTCGGATCTGATGTTCCTGCAAGCAACAAAAGCAACATTGGGCTGGGCTGTCTTTCGTGCTGGTTCTGGCTTCCAGTGATGCTTGAAACGCTCATGCATCCCGCTTGATTTGACTGCAACTCGATCATCAAATCATCAAACAAATTGTATGAAGCCTTTAGAGCGTCTAGAGGAAATGATGCAATGCTGCAATACCATTACTGCAACCCCCCTTCGCAACTAGGATCTACACAAATCACATGAGTGAGGCCAATCCCCATTGGTCTGACATCAAGTGGCTCATTCCGCATGAGCGCATCCATGGCATCTGGGCTGATCCGCTTGTTGTCCAACTCGAAGCCGTTGTGTTCAGTAGTGACCTGGTGACCAAGCCGCTGTGTGTGTCCATGACCTAAACCAGCTTCTGGGATGTCCGCAGTCGATTCCCTCATCTCCGTATCTCCAACACATGGAGGTCACAAACAATGACTTTGGGTGCACAAAGAGCCAATATTTGAAGCTAGACTGGCATTTCGAATCTCGAGTATCGCAGGCTTTCTTGCTTTCCCAGCAAGAGTACTTCTACTAGTTACTAGCAGAAGTATGCGCAGGACTCATTGTTTGCCTGATGCGCTTTAAGAGATCAGTAAATTCCTTGTAAATATGCACACCAAAGGATACAAAAGGGACCTTGGCGTTTCAACTGACGAAGATGTTGTAACATTACGACGCGTTCACTCTAGACAGACTCTAGACATGTACAGTTCAATTTGGTCCAACAATCAAGGTTTCAGCAATTCCATGCAATTAAGAGTGCAAACCCTAAACCTTAGATAATCCCTTAGTCGATTGGTGTGGGGTTGACCCATGCCTCTTGATGCTAGAAGTACTGTGTTGCATACAGTAGTGGTTGTCATGTTTGTAGAAAGATAGTAGCAGTAGCAGTGTAGCAGCAGCAGCCGTCGCAGTAGTCGTATTCCCAGCAGCAATAACAGCTAAGATTAGTAGAAACACCAGTCAATGTAGTAGCAGTTGTAGTGGTAGTGACTGGTACTTCTAGCACAAATAGTAAGCCTAATAATACCAACAAGTGAAGTAGTACGTGTAGCACGCAGCACGAAGTAAGTGTAGCCCACCCATACGGACTGTAGTGGCAACTACGTGCCTTGTCGGGGTTGTAGCGATACAGCGGCCAGTAGCCGCTCTCAACGGCTTGCACCTGGCAATGACCAACACTCGTTGGGCACTCGACACGAGCTGATACACCAACCGAGCGGCAGTACTGGATCGGCATGGGATCTTTGCCAGGTGCGACTTTGGCTGGACATAATACATGGTAGCAAACTCACTGTTTCTGTCTTTTTCCCATATACATTTCAAAAACTAAGAGTTGGTGTCAGAAATAGCACTTTCTACGATAATGAACATGGACGGTGACATTTGCCGCTTTTCAACGAATCTCCTTGACATGGATTATGTTTGATCTGTTTAGAATTCCTTGAAGCATTGTTGACAGGGTACTTGTTTGTTTTTGATGCTTTTTGCAAGGCCTAGCTGCCGGAACCTACAATATGTGTGTATATACGTTGATAAGTGCATACTATGAGCTGCCTCATATGTTGACTCAGATACCCATCAAGGCGGAAAACTCAAAGACCATAGATACAATGTATTCACGCTGTGCTCCAAAGAGTCTGCCATTCATTTCTCGAACAAATACAAGGCGAGTCTATGTAACTACGTACTAAACTTATTTGACTCAACATGAGGAAGTGCACACCAATATGTTGGTTGTGTAGTTTTACTGGCGGGGCAAACTTTTGCTGGGGGTCAAGCTGCCAAGTTGGCCCACCCATATCAAACTCTAATTGGCACATTTTGATCCGCACAGTTGCAGGAACTCTGCCTGCAAGCACATTGTCCAAAACCCGCGCAAGCGAAATGACCAAAACATCACTGCAGTGCCTGTCCAATGATAGGGGGATGACCTGCGTCCTGGCAGCTGGATACCTGTCTAGCCCGCAGTGTGCCAAACATAAAGGCTCAACACCCGATGCTGCCCTAAGTTGCATGGAGCCGCAATGCAGGCCCGCCCCTACACCCTGCTGATGCGACGCTACCAGCCAAAAAGCGAGATCCGCCGCTGACATCGCGATGTCGAATCAAATCATCGCATCGTCGCGATAAGCATCAACATAAACAGCACTGACCCTGGGGGGTGAGAATGATCTTGGCTCCCACAATCCAACCCTGTAAACACGAGTCAACATAAGATACGCACACATACATGATTCTCTATGCAAATCTGAGACTATCTGAGAATCATTTACCAACTATAGTGGGATGCGGGGCCGACCGTTCGGAGAGATAAACACTGAGGCTGTGTCGCAAGCCGCAAAGATACCGCTTCTCAGCGATTCGGCTCGATGCATCACACAAAAGCAGCTCGCAAGCGTCCTTGCTCCTAGTAGCGATGCCAGGAGCCCCTAGCAGCGTCCTTGCTACTAGTAGCGATGCCCTTTTATATAGAAATTATATAGATCAATTTAGGAAGCGCTTTGCTATGGACTTCGAAAGGCTTTGATCAACCCAACACGTCATTCAGGCAGCGGCAATAGCACGCAATGAAATTGTATCTAAGCTTTTAGGTGCGAGCTGCCCTGGTGTCCTTTGGCCAAAAACGATACTCTTGTTCGCCGAAAGGAAACAGCACGTGAAAACAGCGCACCAGCACCAATGACTCAACCTATCCAACCCTACAGTGGTTACTGAGACGTATTTATGGGAAAAGAAGCAACCAAATGGACAAAATGCTCTCATTTCACTGCTGAGATTGCAATCAAACTTTCAGAACATTTGAGTGAACTCTTGGTATCTGAGAATATGTGAGTGCATCCGTTGACGAAACCAGCAAAAGAAGCAATAAAACACAAACAAACACCGGGTTGCATTTAAACGTGTGAAAACTCAGGAACGAATTTGCTGAGGAAGGCACCCCAGTCCCAAGGAAAGGACATCTCAACCCCCAAATATCTCAATTGATCCGAACATCCGGGGAAATCCCAAAGAGATGAACTGCCAGAATCCAAATATTGGGGAGTCAAATCAAATCCTAAACAACTAGTGATTTTGAGGTTTATCAAAAGGATTTCCTGTGAACATCTGTGAACTCCTTTTGATGTCCCTTTGATTTCAAGGGAATTTGGTTTGGAGAGCTAGAAGTGTTGGGAGGAGCAAGATTTCCAGATGTTTCCAGAACCCCGACCCTGCCCCTCTCAAAAAAAGCACTGCTTCATTTTTTGCTTTTACACAGTGACAACAATATCAATAAAGTAACCTCAGCCCAAAACGACTTCAATATGGTTCAATAGTCCATCGCAAAAGAGCTGTGACTCTTGTTTCCACCCAGGAAATCTAGTTCTTGCCTTTTCGGTTTCATAAAAGCAACATGTTTGAAGGTACTTTGAGAACCAATGTGAAGCCTAGGGTCCTCTACCACCGCATTTGGTGGTCTGGGCCTGCAAGCCAGGAGGGGGAACTGTACGAAGAGAACTTGATGATTCCAGGTGTCAGTTCACTTGAGTAACCGCTCCAAACTACGGCCTCGCTGCAAGTGATGCATCGCCGGACACTACTCAGATTGCCTGAAAGAAGCCCGGGCGACCTCTCCTTCTTTCAAAAAGTATATAAGCTAACGGCAGGCTGGCAGTTGATCCAAGTGCGCGGCGTCTTGCCACGAGTTGAAACGAACCAAACTCTTGCTCACAGTTTTTGGACACATTGCTCATTGGTTGCTTTTAGGAACAAACACACCACTATGTACCTCACTACCCAATCAACTTGACCACCAATCTCGGCAGCTCAGTTGTTAGAGACCCCCAAGAATTACAGGTCCCACCATGCCACATTCAGGTCACCCATAGTGGCAATCGGAGCCCTTGGTAAACCTCCAGCCCTCAGGGGCATGCAGTTTGAGAAAAGGACATAGACCCTCCTGAGTTCAAATACATGACCTAAGACCTACGAGTCTAAGAGATACGGCCAGCAGCTCTTGGATCCATCTGTTCTTCTTCGTTTTTGGGTGGCTTCGCGAGACAGCGCTGAAAGATCTTCCAAGCTTGACACAATGGTAGGAGACTGAAAAAAACAACACATGCGTTCTGCTCCAACCGCGATTGTACCTGGAACTTACAAGCTGTTTCCAGGGGTCCAAGGAGATGTAATTAGGCATTTAAATTTAGGTTCAAAACCTCTGGCCCATACTCCTGTAGGAGGCGAACCAATTCTTTAGTGATGGACCTTTCGAGTCGGGCCTCTCGTTCTTGGACATGGATGTCTAACATCTGCAAGTTTCCCCATGGGTCCCGCAGCCAACGCATACCTCATCTCACATACCCGCTCCAGCGGGAAAAATTAGAAAAAGTCATGATACCTGATTTTCATAAAGTTACTTGATAGAAGCAGCTTTGAAACCACCCAGCTACGCTCTAATCCAAGTATTGAGCTAGCAATCCTGCCTTTTGGCAGACAGCTCAGGGAAAATTGCACCATGGGACACTCCACAAGGTGCAGTGAACACAGGCTCTTGCTTGGGAGGCATGGTGGGAGTCAAGCATTCCATCACCCACCCAGCAAGAGCTCGAGTCTGTTGGGCTGTGTGTAGCACAGCGAAAAGTATATACAGCTTCATTCCCTCAAAATTTTTCCAAGCGTCCTCACGGCATGTACTTTTGTTTAAGATGCTTCAGAAAAGTAAACACCTCAAAATCCACGGCAGATCAGATCTGCTGACACCGATCAACTTCCACTTCCCATTTCTACTCATAGGAGCTTGGAGGCGTATCTCAATACCTGCGCCTGGGCGTCAAACCCTGCAAGGGGCCGCGTCGGGACCGCAGCTCCGGAAACCGCGGCGGAACGCCGCTCTCTGCACGCGGCGTGCTCTGCATGGCGCTAACAGGGCGCGGCTCGAGGAGCTCGACCAAACTCTGCCAAGTTTGGCCCAACTCCTGAGTTTGGCCCAACTGGAGGCGTTTTTCCAACGAAGGGTATTTTCTTCCAACATCTTCCAACCAGGGCAAATGTCTCTTGAAGGTGTTGCTCTCATGACCAGTGGTGACTGGTGGTTGAAGGACGAGTTCTGCCGGAAAATCACATTATTGTCCTTGGAATGAAAAGGCGTGAGGGAACGGCTGGTGCACCACGCCACATATTCGGATCTCTGGGGGATTAGAAGCTGGGTGGGGTGTCACACCCACACTCTGACAATTGTATTCAGTTACACTCAATTCCCAGGTCGAAAATGGTGACGGCATGGTGAGAAAGTCGGTTCACTTGAAAAGTTGAACAAGCTGTTTGTGCGTGACTGCAGAGCTCAGCGGTGGTGAACGAGCGGCGCAACTCAGCTGCAAAACCAAAGTTTGGGGGTGGAAACGTGAAGGACCATGAACCATAACGTGGAGAGTGGCGTCACAGCTTGAAAACAGTTCACGTTGCAGGTACAGGAATGTGCGTCCACATTCCCTTCCGGCTGAATCCCATAGCTTCGTTGGCATGGCTAGGGAAACAGCTGCCATGCCCCCTGCTGGAAATTGGTTTGAGGTGAATCCAAACCCTTAGGCACAGGGGTTGACACACACAGTTCGCCGTGATCGGCGCCCCTGCTGGAATCAAACAAGGAAAACGCTTAGGTATAGAGTGTGATATACACACTCCGCCGCTTTGCGGCTCTCTGGCATAAAACGTAAGATAGTCACCTAAAAAGCCTTAGAAACAAAAGAAAGGAAAGACAGAAAGAGCAGCGCTAAGAGGGCAAGAAAGACAGATAGGTGCAGAAAAAAGTGAATACTTAGCCCTTGACTGGGGTAGGGAAACGAGCCTGAAGAGCAACCTAAAAAGCCTGAGAGAAAGCCCAACAAACGACGGAAAGCGCAAGAAGAAAGTGGGGGGGGCAGGGACGGGATGTATGTTCATGTGTGTGTACATGTGTGTGTGTCTGACTACCTAGCACTCTAGAGTTACTGATTACTTAGCCGAAAATAGTTAAGTGCAGTAGTTAGGGAGCGGGACTTTAGTCTTAGACCGCCCGGGTAGAGAAGACTAGAACAGGAACAACACAGGGAAAGGCACCGACGCACAAGTGTGTCGAGTACCGTTTCCCTATGTTGCCCTAATTAGGGGGGGAGTAGAACGGGGGGGGGGGGGGGGGTTGGGAAACCTGCCTGGCTGCGCGACTGCGGGTAGAGTACCGTTTTAAAGCCCGGCGGCTATGGAGTCCCGTGTTTTGGCCCGGCGGCCGTTGTGTCAGTTAATTCAGTGGAAGTGAAGGTGAATTCCAGTGAAATCCCGTGAGCGGTGGTGAGTTCGGTTAATGCTTTCCCAATGAAACGGCGCCCCAGTGACGGGGATCACACTCAGCACCCGAGTGGGACGGCTGAGCGAAACACACTCTGACAATTGTATTCAGTTACACTCAATTCCCAGGTCGAAAATGGTGAGGGAACGGCATGGTGAGAAAGTCGGTTCACTTGAAAAGTTGAACAAGCTGTTTGTGCGTGACTGCAGAGCTCAGCGGTGGTGAACGAGCGGCGCAACTCAGCTGCAAAACCAAAGTTTGGGGGTGGAAACGTGAAGGACCATGAACCATAACGTGGAGAGTGGCGTCACAGCTTGAAAACAGTTCACGTTGCAGGTACAGGAATGTGCGTCCACATTCCCTTCCGGCTGAATCCCATAGCTTCGTTGGCATGGCTAGGGAAACAGCTGCCATGCCCCCTGCTAGAAATTGGTTTGAGGTGAATCCAAACCCTTAGGCACAGGGGTTGACACACACACACACACGCATTTGCTCCCTCTATACAGTACTGAACTATATGATATACAGTAATATATACATACACACACTCATTGAAGGGCCGAATGCGCAGAAACGTCAAACATGTCAGAGATTCTGCGAACTATGCTTGCTAAGTAGACCAGTGAACCAGTGTAATCATTCTGGCAAAGCTACTATGGATGTGGCGATATGCATCGACAAGTGTCCAATGATTTTCAACGGCTCAGGAGTCCCCAGCACAGGCAAACGTTTTACAAAGCAATATTCATTCTCACAGAACTCCTGGTGGTTCGTTCATAGGCCTCCTTGAACCGCTGGTGACCCATCCTTCAAGGCCCCAAGAGTGTCTTACAGGAGATCCCACAAGAGTGTCCTACAAGAGTGTCCCACAAGAGTTTCCTACTAGAGTGTCCCACAAGAGTGTTCTACAAGAGTGTCCCACAAGAGTGTCCCACAAGAGTGTCCCGTAAGAGTGTCCCACAAGAGTTTCCTACAAGAGTGACCCACAAGAGTGTCCCACAAGAGTGTCCTACAAGAGTGTCATTTGGACATATGCAGCTTTTCGAACGTGTTTGCATTCGGGTTCGTGGGCTCCATCTTGTTTTTTCTCATAGACAGCTCACCTCTTCTTTACTTTTTGTATATAGACATCTTATGAATCTTAAGGCTCTTCAAACTCTTCGTGTTTCGTTACTTTTTTCCTATATAGAAGTCTATATGCAATTGTATGCATGCATGCTTCCACTTCTATATATAAATGTTTCCCACTGCCTACGGGTTTCACAAACCTGGACCTCATGGCTTTGGTTTTCGACCACGCCGGACAACCGTCTCACATCAGTCCCGAATCCATCACGTTTCACATGCACCGCTTCGATCCCTCCGTTGTCCGCTTTTTATGCACAATGTACACGCACTATCACGCACTCTTTGCAGCAACCCTTTGCAGCTTGGCATTGTCTCTCCAAAACTTCCTTTCACAAACCTCGTCGAATGATGTCAAATGTCCCTTTTTGATTTCCACTCTTGCTCTCAGCCTCCGACCGTTTGACCTGACGACATTAATCCGAACCCCCACGGTGCTCACAACAGTTGTCGCTTGGAAGACTTGGAAGGGTAGGACTTCCGGAAGCACGGACCCAATACACGGTGACAAACATCGGGATACCGCCGGATACTCTATTGAGGGCTCTTTGGTGTTTTGTGCCTATGGTGACCTACTGGCGCCATATCTATTTTGGGATTGAGTGTGTGCGACACTCTTGTGGGGCACTCTTGTGGGACACTCTTGTCGGAAGCTCTTGTGGGACACTCTTGTAGGACACTCTTGTGGGACACTGCTGCGGGACACTCTTGTGGGACACTCTTAAGGGACACTCTTGTGAGACACTCTTGCGGGACACTGTTGCGGGACACTCTTGTGGGACACTCCTGTGGCTAACTCATTTGGGACACTCTTGTGGGACACTCTTGTGGGACACTCTTGCAGGACACTCTTGTGGGACACTCTTGTGGGACACTCTTGTCGAAAACTCTTGTGGGACACTCTTGTAGGCCACTCTTGTGGGACACTCTTGTAGGGCACTCTTGTGGGACACTCTTGTGGGACACTCTTGTAGGAAACTCTTGTGGGACACTCTTGTGGGACACTCCTGTAGGACACTCTTGTGGGATACTCTTGTGGGACACTCTTGTGGGACACTCTAGTAGGAAACTCTTGTGGGACACTCTTGTAGGACACTCTTGTGGGACACTGTTGCGGGACACTCTTGTGGGACACTCTTAAGGGACACTCTTGTGAGACACTCTTGCGGGACACTGTTGCGCGACACTCTTGTGGGACACTCCTGTCGGACACTCTTATGGGACACTCTTGTAGGACACTCTTGTGGGACACTCTTGTAGGACACTCTTGTGGGACACTCTTACAGGACACTCTTGTTGCACACTCTTGTGGGACACTCTTGTGGGTCACTCTTATGGGACACTCTTGTCGGACACTCTTGTGGGGCACACTTGTGGGACACTCTTGTGGGACACTCTTGTGGGACATTCTTGTGGGACACTCTTGTAGGACACTCTTGTGGGACATGCGGGACACTCTTGTGGGACACTCTTGTGGGGCACTCATACGGGACACTCTGGTGGGACACTCTTGTGGGACACTCTTGTAGAACACTCTTGTGGGACCACTCCTGTAGGGCACACTCTTCGTACGAGACTTCCTCCAAAAGTCACGCTGCGAGGCTGCAAGACGAGCTTTTCGTACGAGACTTCCTCCAAAAGTCACGCGTCAAGTCTCAAAAACGAGCGTTTCGTACGAGACTTCCTCCAAAAGTCACATGTCAAGTCCCCAAAACGAGCGTTTTGTACGAGACTTCTTCAAAAACTCACATGTCAAAGTCTGCAAAACGACGGTTTCGCACGAGACTTCTTCCAAAAGTCCAGCGGAAACACCCATCGGAGCACACACATCACGCAGCCCTGCCAAGCAGTTTCGCGATTCCAGCCCCTCCAAACGACACCCGCTCACACGCCAATCCCAATGTGACAGCGACATTCACCTCTACCACAACTCACAACCTCCCGATTCCCTGCGCCTGCCACGAATCTTTCCGCATCCACACGTCTAACGCGCACAAAGTACTGCGCCTGCCACGAAATGTCACCTCCGTCACACCTCGCAACCTCACCATTCCCTGCGCCTGCCACGAGAATCGCACTTCCACGCCTCAAAGCCCACACAAAGTACTGCGCCTGCCACGAAAAGTGGCAATATCATCTCATGTCAGCTTCAACAAAATTTGCACCACACCACACGTTTGGAATGATTTCGACCCGTTCTGAACACACTTCCATCCACCAAAACCGCCATTTCAGCTGAGACTGGTCACGAAAACAGAGCTTCGATGCCACACCCTGAAACGCAAATCCCAATGGCACAGCCACATCCAACACCCCAAAAACACGACTCTCCAAACGCTAATCCCAATGGAACTGCGCAGCAATCTGCAGATCTCACAAAACGCTGCGCCTGTGCAGCGAAACGCATTGGGTTTCTTGCGCGGCATGTCATTTTCATGCAAATCACAATGGAATAGCGGCGCAAACTGACACGTGACACATCCATGAAAAGTCACTTGCAAAAGCTTCCCCCAATGGCAGCGCCTTAGCGCTCTACTGCGGACGGTTGCGAACATAGAAGCAACGGGTCGCGAACAAGGCTCTACCCCCAGACCCCCAAGAGTTAAACGAGAACCCTTCGCTACGCATTCGGGAATAAGTAGAGTTAGAGATTGAATGGACACAAAAAGTGTGTCTACAAAGCAATAATGATTTAGGCACAAAAATATATATATATATATGTCTATATATATTAAATTACAATTTGGAACATGTAAACAAATGGAGAACTCTCAAGACAGGTACATACATATCAATAAACAACGGCTCCATGATGTTCTAGAATCCTAGAATCAAGAACCAAATGTGTATAAAAAGCATCAATGTAAACACAGCATTTAAATTCAAGGTTCACCTTGCTATGCAAATCACCACATCAGACATCACCAGAGCACAAATCATATTGAACCGAACAAAAAACGTCTAGCCTGTGGAAAGGTCAAAAAGGTCTCTAGATTGCTGTACATGATATTGCATGTGATCGCACCGCACACATCACCAACACTCCACTTCAGCACACTTCACATCAACCACTTCAATGCACCAGAAATCATTGCCACATCACCTCAACACACTTCACATCACCGCACGGCGCAATCCAAAGATCCCAAACAAGTGCCGGCTGCAGTAGATTCGGAGAGCTCCGAAAACAAGACTCAAACCCACAGCATGCACGTGACACGGGCAGCACCCGGTAGTCTGACTAGCCAAACCTGCTTGTATTCGTTTGTGCTGGGTTCCAACTTGCCTACCTGGCTCATGGGGCGCAAGGTCGTGGTTCCGTGTCAAACAGCTGCCATGCGTCTCTGGAGGAAGACTCAAAGGATGGCACAGGCCTTGGTGGGTCGAATGAATGATTCTGCACCACTAGACTAGGCATAAACAGTTGCCAGAAAGCCAATTACTTACTACCAACCATGACAATGTTTTCTTTCAGTAGTTTTCCGTGTGTGGCCTTCTGGGTTTTGTCAAACAAGTTGTCCATTTGCCAAAATAAATATGCGGAAGCCAAGCGAGCCAAACCTGCTGAGCCCAGAAAAGTGAGACACAACCTGCTGAGAACAGAAAGCAAACTTTCTGGGATCCTTCTAAGACCGGTAAGAACGATCCAAGAAGTTAACAGGTCATGGGGCAGTGAGAGATAGAACACGAGGACGTCCAGAAACAATGGGATCAGGTTGTATAAGATCGAAATCAATCATACAGAAAGTCAGCCAAACCAAAGCTTGGTGCTTGTAGGCTGTCTTTTGTCTTTCTCAAGCTGATAGTTTCCTGGCATCTGTTACAACCTCCAGGACCATATCAACTTTCCAAAAATCTGAAAAAAACGAAATCAAACACATCCTCAGCACCTGGGGCTGCGTCTCAAAGGGTGGGCCCTCAAAACCACCTGTAAATGGAGCAAGTGACTGAAACCAGTGGGTCCCTGCGTCCTCCTTTTCGAGCCACATCCATACCAGAGCATGAGGCCAGAAATTGTTGACTCCCAGACGACCAATCCCGCACTTTTTACACATTTGTTGTCCGAACAGCCTAATTCCTATTGGTTGTAGCTAGGAGTCCATACGGACACCAAGTACGGCTGTGCAAACCTCGAGATGCGAGAAGCCTCATGACCCATCATCCAATCCTTTGGTCGTCAGCTCTCTGGGATATCGATACCCCGTTTACCTAAGTGGCTCATGATGGCTCATGTCGAAGTCACGGCCTTTCCGTATGCTTTTGGAGTCCAGTCCAGCGTTTTTGAGTCCAGGACACTGCTTCAAAGCCTCGGAGAAGCTAAGCTCTGCGTTCACGTCTTCGTTTGTCGGCAGTCTAGTGGGGCTGGCCCCCGTACTCAGTGGCACAGCCATGCTCGGCGTGCGGGGCGTGCTGGGCGTGCGCACACACCGGGAGGAGCAGTCCAAGTGAGCGCGATAAACCTGAGCAGTCCAATTCAAATGCTCCCTAATCAGCTAGTCTCTGGACACACACGTTTCAATGCCTTGAACTGGTTTAAAGTTGTGTGTCCAATCAACGGCCCAAAGGTTGCATGATTGGCGAACTGTGGGGGGCTAGCTAGGTGTACTCTCGCGGGAAAGCAGTTGCAGCTCCAAAACGCATCAAAATCCATCAACACAACATGTCAAGTTGTGGTATCCTCTCAGCTAAACTTGCCATGAAACTGCCTGAAGTGGTTAAAAAAAGGAACAATGGTATATAATGGTATCCTCTTTCAGTGATGCTGGACCAGCTTCTATGTTGGCTGTTGGCACGTTCATTTCAATAAAAAGCACACCCAAAGCAGGATGAGCAGCGACAACCGCTCAATCTCAAAAACGACGGATCTAGCACCCAGACTGTCTGTGACCCCGGGACGATAGTCTGGCAATAGCACTTCACCGATTAAAGCAAGCATGATTCACCTTGTAGGCAAAACGGGATAGTTGGCGGTTGCCCAAAGCCCCAAAACACTCATCACAGGCCCATGGATTGGCAAATACATCACATAGAACAAAATACTGACATTGCATTTGCCTAGGAGAACAGTAGCAATCTATTTACGAGGATTCGTCCTTTTCTCTCATCATATCTCATCATAATTCCACCCCAAAAGTTTGAATAATACCCAAAGTTGCGTTCTGGTGGACCTGGACTCCCTGGGCTAGGTAAGCAGTGGCACAGGTTCATCCTTGGTGCATGTTGCCCTCCCATATGAGGGTGAACGTAAAGTGCTTCTGTGATGCATGCATGCACAAAATTCAAAATAACACAAATGCCCTTCTCCATTTGGAAGCACCATTCAGTATATTCCTCACGCTGCAAAAACAGCATGTTCTTGATTGCCACACCACACCGAGAAACAACATGTCAATCAAGTTCAACAGCTATACTCATGTTCTTCGAAGTGGTCCTGCTGGTAACCGACAGGAGTCCGAACCCCAGTTGCATTTCACTGCGTTTGCCTTGGGCGCCGCATCCCGTGGGCCGCACCTGATGATCCAGCTTCCTTCGATCCGGATGGTTCAGCATCATTGGGACAATGACAGCTTCGCGATCACAGAGCTGACCTCAGAATATGCGCGAAGAATCTCGGGAAGCAAGATAAACAACCACACAAAAAGGGAAATTGCAGCTTGCTTCTTTGCTCACTCCCAAACAAAAAACATACCTTTTTCTGAGCCCTCATCCTTCGACCTGACCAAACCATCAAGATCCCACACGGAGACTCCAATCCATAAACCGGGACCGAAGCTGATGCAGCTTGGAATAGAAACCGGGTAGATCGGGTAGTAGTTAGACTCACTGTTCCGGGCGCTGAAGAACATCGATTGCTGCATTGCATGGCATATGGTGTCCTCCCCTAACGCGTGATGAAATCTCACAGGTTAACTGAAACCCTTCCCAAACCTCAGAGTCCTTCCCACCATCATTATCCAACTCTGTCACGCCAGGCAACGAAAGGCATCCTGAGGATGCTTGGCACAAACATCACGAAGACTGCTGGGTGAGACCTGCAGGCCGCGAGTAGATCTGGCCAGCACTCTGCTTTGCACTGAGTGCTGTGCACATACCAATCTTGCTTCCAGGAAGTCCTCAGGAAGGTTTTGTTTTGAAGAATAGTTGTTTCCATGAACTTCAGAATCACTTCCCTGCTTAAAAAGCAGGGGATGCCAAGCACCCTTGGAGTGGGACTTGGAACTGAGCAAGGTCTCTAGACTCCAAGAGGAATCACCGCTACAAAGTTACCACACTTCCTGTGGAATCTTCTGAGAGCTGAAAGGGGCCGCTTGAGAGCAACCATGTTGGGTTGGTTCTTAGTGAGGAAATGCCTGGTATACGGACTTTAAAAATTTCTTGGTGTGTGTGCGTGGGGACTGTGGGGCCAAAAAAAATCCAAAGATCCGCAACAACGATGCATAAGGTGCACACAACGACTTGTGGGCTCGCTTGGGCTACCCAACCATCCAAAGTGTTGCTACCTTGATCACTACAATTTCTGAGCCCTCCCGTTGCCCGAATTTTATTTCCCAATCTGTCTCAAAAACGTGGAGTATCGGGAAGAAACAACTACGCAAGATCACCCAGGCTATCTGTTGGACATCTCTTCGCATCCAATGGACCTGAGGCTGGTGACCTAGGACCCCAGCCTGGGACCGGACAGCTGAATGTGAGGAAGGTAGGCTGAAACTGGGATGAACTCCTGAAAAATGAGAGCAGAAGTGGCCGGAAATAGTGAGTGGTGAAACCTTGGAGTTCCCCATAGTGGATATTGTTGGGTGGTTGAATCAAGTGGAGAATTGACTAATACTGTATCTGTTGCTGGGGGGGGGTCTTGGAGAGGGACTCCACGAAGACCACACATTCTGGACTACTTGGAAAATGCAACTATTTGTTTGAACCAGTGTTGTACAGCTTAAGAAGATGCTAAACCAGGCAGTGGATGTTACACTCAACCTGTATATAAATGCACGACTTGCCATCTTGATGTTGTAAATTCACTTTGACGCCTCCGATATCCTTTGATCAATGGACCTTCGTTGCGCTGTTTTTTCTGCAAAAATTTCTGGTTCAGATGTCCCGGAGTCCTAGGTGCTCGGTGTATTAGCAATATTTTTCGGGCAAAACATTGAATTTGATATCCAAACGCACGTAGCGCAAGTGCTGGGAAACCAGACGCCATATATACGAACTTATGACAGCTGTAGAAACGCTTGAAAGAATTCAAAGCATCCACAGTGGGTCAATATTGCCTCTGTACACGCTCAACTTGCGCCACTCCTCACCCAGCAATATAAAAACAAAAAGCATTGTTTACTTTCAACTGTCCTTCAACTGTTCCTGCTACATTGTGCTATATGCTTCGGAACGTCGGAAAGTCACGCCGGCAAAACTGTGCAACCAACCCCACTCAAACAAGATCTGATACACGTGACCACTGGTTGACACGAATGAGTAGCCTTTGTGGGCAGATTTGGCTCAAACTCGTCCAGCAAGAAAACTGCATTGTGGCTGCTATGAGGGCATCGAACATGAAGCGTGCCAGTCTCTCAGCATCTCTGCGCATGGTGCTACATGATAAGCATATCCGATCTTGAAGAGAAGCCAATTGAGTTGAGACTTTGTGTATGGAAAGCACCACGCAAGACTGGCACTTCGGAGGCCGCAGCCTAGAGCTTCCAATTAATTCAATGATATATATATATGTATATAGGCAACTGCACATGGACTTCCACGGCCCTCACGCGCAGCCATCCATTAGAATATCTGTCAAAGATCCTTATGGCCACAAGAAGTTGCTCTCCACACCCACGCTGAACTTCAACATATCTCGACACATCTTGTCCATCACCTGGGCCGACAAGGTACAACATGGTCGACATGCCGCGTCACTTAAGAATGCAGTGCTTGTTGCTGTACGCAGTTCCAGTGGTGGATCCGATGTACAGCATGGCCTCTGTGACCGTTCACGCGATGTGGTGTTGAAACCCTTATACTTCTGGCAGTCATCATTGACGATGCGACAGGCCTGTACACGCACCAGCGCTGATGGGCTCAAGTCTCGAGCAACACACCGCCCAAGCCACCTGTCAAGATGCCATCCTTGGGTCCGGCAATGGAATAGACCCAGTGGAACTCATGTGCGCGTGTTCACGTGGATACTGTTTGAAATTCATCTTCCAAGCCTTATCAGCAAAAGCTATTAACATAAAATGTCAAGCAAACATGTGAACGCAGTTGATTATAGACTCTTTTGACTGCATATTGAGTAGAGTCTGCCAAAAGGGACAAACGCTTGCTCATGCATCTTACCGATGAGCTTCGCCCGAGGAAGCTCCTGACCAACAAAGTCCCGACTGACATTCCGTGTGATTGTGGCTCTGCATCTTCATAAGGAAAGACTTTCTCCGGTTCGGGCTCTTTATCGTCGTCCAAGATCTTCACCCAAGCCCATCAAGGAAGCTCTGTGTTCGATAATTCAGCAAGACTGTCTCCACGGAAACTGGTTGAGACATGTCGTGGTTTGATGTAGCAAAGGTTCTAGGTTGTTTTAGGTGAAATCACACGAAAACGTGCCGTATCAAGGGAAGTTTCCGTGCTTCAATTGCATCAGCGTGGGGCCCTCTATTTCCTTGCAGGTCTCCTCCGCCATCTGAGAAAGCACCATGCCGACCAAGAACGTTGAGAATTGAGAATGTCAAGCGCCACATGATGAGATCAGTGCACAATTCTATGGTCTAACTCTCGAGCCGTGAATGCTAACTGAGCCCCGACCTATACTTTCTGCAGGTGGCAGTCACAGCGCTTCAACCAAGCATACTCAGGGTGAGTGGAAAGCTTGCGAGGGGAGGCCCGTTGCTGGTTGTTTCCACAAGTAGATTGCATCCATGCAAAATCAAGTGGGAGTATACATCACCCCAAAGCCGGGCCAAAGTTGGCCAATCTTGCCGCTTGCCTCAGTACATGCTGAACTTGTGCCATTCATCCCCCAGTAGTGTCACATTGGAAAGCATTTTTTCCTTCCTCTGTACTTAGGCTACTTTCAAATGTTCTTCAACTGCTCCTGCTACATTGTGCTCCATGCTTCGGAACGTCGCCAAGCCCACTTAAACAAGATCTGATACACTTGACCACTAATATCCGTGTTTCACTTGACCACTCTGATACTCTCACCCGGATCCGCTGGTCCTTGTGCCCTCAGCCGCTCCCAATCAATGACCGCGGCTGGACGCATGGCGCCGTGGGCGTGTTTTCACGCCACGGTGTCTTGGTCAAACGCTGTCGTCAGCGCCTCTCTACAACTATAAGGCAATCATCGCAATCTTTATTTGGGGTATTCAATGATTCAATATGTACCATCAAATAAGCATGGCTTGCAAAGGAACAGGCTACTACGTCAAATAACACATACAAAGGTAGCAATCTCACTGTTATCAGCAAATACTGTATTTGGTTTTCTATTTTCTATCTACCTGGGGCCAAAGGGGGAAGGCGGCCATTGTTTACATGATTACCTTGCTGAAACTGCCAGCAGTAGAAGCTTTCTTGATGCCATTTTGACAGGCCACATCCATTGCGTGCATGGTGTGGCTTCAGAGAGGAAACCGACTGTTCGTACCACCTGGGAAAGTATAGCTTGGCAGGAAGTAAATAAATGGTCATTAGTGCCCTCCCGCCGTCATCTCCCCTTAAGATTCAATATCCTACTCAGGCAAGCTGTTAGATCCTCGCTGCTTATCAATTGATGCTTTACAGTTCTGATGAGTCCCCTCTCTCTATGCATTTTTTGGCCCTGCTATAGATGTCTCACTTAGTGAAAACCATTATGTGCAACTTTGCTTCTGTCGAAAGGCTTCACACAAATTCTGCCTCTCGTACATGACATCAAAATACCACTGCTTTGATTTGGGATCTTGATGGCAAGGACAACGCCTAATAGTGCAGTTGCATAAGGGTTGCCAAGGTAGAAGCAGTCATACCCAGAAATGTGCATGGGTGGGTGATATTAGAGCCAACACGAGGGGAAAAGTAGGGGATTCCTGTAGCAGGGCCCCCTGCATCTAGGCCAGCATGTTGATAGTGATATGACATGATATGACCCTGTGTGGATAGACTACCTTCTGACCTGCGGATGATTACGTCTGACCATCGCAGACCAGCAATTGTCCTATTCCCGAAGGAACCCAGAACGCTCACGCCAATTGCACCTGTTGCTGGACCATGGCCTTATCACCAGCGCGATGGCCCCAATCCACGCAGGTGGCATAGGCGATAATGATCGAAGGTCCTTGGAAGAAATGGCTGGTCTGAATTGAACCCTCCGGATGAAGCCAAACCGAATCCTCAGTCACCAACGTCAAGACTCTTTACAAACCAATTCCTGCACCACCTCACATCCGTGGAAGGCCCAAACAAAAGCCAAGAAACAGATGCCAAATGACTCCACCGAGCACCCCTATCACCCTGAGTCTCATTGACTCCCATGCTAAAGGTCCAAAACTAGCAAGGCAATGAGGGTCAAAGGCTTCTATTCGAGTGAGAATTGTACACACTCATAGACTGATTCTCCGAGCAGCAATCAAGCAAAGAAACTCAGCTAGAACAGCGAGTCAAAGGGGGTGAAGTATCAGTGCCAATAGTCCACAGCCCCGACATGCACAGTATATGAAATCACCCCCCCTTCATTGTCAGGGTTTGGTGCTTTTATAGGCGTCATAGTCATAAAATAGCATAAACCCTGTGAAATGAGATTGCCAGAATTCGCCTGTAAAATACTCAATCAAGTAAAACCAAAACAGATCTATGACATGGGTAAGATGGATTTCAAGATATTCATCGTGGCTTAGCCCGAAAAAGTGACCATGGTCGATTCCAGTTTCTTTGCAAAGAAGAATACGCACAGTTTATAAAATGTACTGGCATGGATTCTGATGCAAAGTTAGTAGGACATATCAAACTCATGGCCCTGGCAGGATCGCAGCGTTAAAGGCAACAAATCTATATTTGTATATCATATACAATAATATATATATATGTATATATTGACAGAATAGACCTGCCTCTTTCAACCTGGCTCCATATCTCTCTTGTCCCTAAAAGTAAGTACAGCCTAAGGATAATGTGATTTCTGAGGGGAAATGCTGGCACGGGATGAAATGAACTAGAGCAGTTGCCAGTTTCTGTAGGTCTTTGTTTGCAACCTAACACCCAATGATTTTTGTTCTGTTAAGGGCATCGCTACTAGGAGCAAAAGGCATCGCTACTAGGAGCAGGGACGCTACTAGGGGCTCCTGGCCTTACTACTAGTAACAAGAAGCTACTAGGAACAACCAATGACCGAGCTTCCGGGATAGGCCTCGGCTTCTTTGAAGGCCTTGACAGTCTGATTCACGTCCGCGGACAAGGACACCGAGGCCACATAAGCATTTTCATGCATCATGGCCTAAGATACTGCGAAGGTGGAAGTGATGCCAGTGGTGAGAAAGCGAGAAAGCGGAGTGGGGGTTTGTCGAAACCGTGTTAGTTTGTTGTTTTTTGATCACCATAATTTACTGCAACTCGACCAACGGGTGGCTCGTTTCAGTGATTCCGGACTAGTCATTGACCGACCTCAGATCCAAAAGTGAGCATGGTAAGGCACGCGTGGCCGGAGCAGGTCCGGATCATTGTGATCGATCGCACGCGTGGGATCTTGGGTGGAAGCAACCCTGAGTGGATCCACTTGCAACTTACTGCCACAGCTAGGAACAAAGGGAACAAAGGACTGAACACCTAGTCGCAAGACCTGGTTTCTAATAACTTATAACTTGTAACTTATGACCTCAACAAAGCTGCATTTTGGGCAATTGGTACTCAAACCAGGGTGAAACAAATTCTGACCATAGATCTACTAGGATTTGCTTGGGAACGAGCTACAAAGGGGTCCACATTCCCAAGGTCCAACTGCCCAAGCTTTTCCTTTGGCCTGATAAAAACAACTTGCAAGCTGTTTACGCAAACCAGTTTGCATAAGTTTAACACACATTCATCCAAAGTTCTATAGACAACTGCTGACACTCAGTCTCCACTAGTCACTTGTTGGATCTATGTATATATATATATATTGTAGATATGAAAAAAGCACTGAATACCAAATACACAAAACATGACAAAAACAAATGTGACACTCCCATGCTTTGCCTCTGTTTCAGGCTTCAGGACTGTCTTCACAGGGATTCCGTATGGGTGACCCATGGTCTTCACGACTTTCATGCATGGATGTCTTCAGAAGAACAGCAAAGTGAGCACCTTCTAATGGCAAAAGTAGGAGCTTCGACAGGTCCACAAAACGTTGCGAACCCCACATAAACTAAGTGTGAGCCCCCACAAGCTCCACGACCACAATGACGCTTTGCAAAGCATTGACTGAACATCCAAAAACCTATTAAATCTGCATTGAACACACCTGCACTCTTCACCCAGAAACGCTGCGATGCGCGATGCTGCCGTCGGCCAGTAAGTGCCGAGAGGCAATGGCGCCCAAGTCCTTCTTCTTTGCCCTGTTGCCACCCGCCGACATCTTCATCGTGGCACCCTGCCGCTGCGGATCCCGTGCTGGGAATTCTTTTTGCAGAAACCACGAACCGAAAGGGTAGCAGCAAGTAAAGGTTGCCCTCTCAAACACACAGCATGCCATGCATGCTGCATGACTATATCGAGTAGCTGGATAGGTGGGAGCCCTCTTTAGGCTAACTCTAGGCCATGGGAAGCAGGGGCGGAGTGAGAAAAAGAAACGATGCATGGCCGTGGGTATCGCACAGGCAATTCTGAGCATGTGTATTGAAAAACTCTGAGCCAGCACAAGTTCCACAGGGAGGAGGACCTTTGGTGGCAAGGGGGGGCAGCAACATGAGAATTCTCTATCATGTTCTGAGAGTAGGATACATAGAAACGTCCAGGGCAGCAAATCAAAAAGGATCTAAGAAGCAAGACGATGGTTTGGAATTCTGGGTGAGAGGAAACAAAGAAAAACACTTTCTTGCATCTGGGTTAATTAATCCTTCGGGTTGATAAGCCAAAATTTGAGAGATGAAGAGAGCCTTAGAGAAGTTGAACTAAGTTGAGAGCAGTTTAGTTTGGAGAACCACATAGCTCTCAATCCGTCTGAACTGCTCAAAGTGGCCCAAAGATGTGTTGAGTCTGAATTCTTTTGTCTTGTTTCATCCAGAGTCCTATTAAATTAAATATAGCGCCTATTACCGATTGTGCTTATTAGCGCTCTGGTGGTTCAGAGTGAAATGACATCTACTCTCAAAGCTTTTGCTGCTTGCCCATTGCCGCCACGGCTTCTCCCCTATAAAGGTTGGATCATGAGGCATTCCCGTGCGACACTACGATTTTGCCATATGAGTGCCGGATAAAATCTGTCGTCCAGCCTACGGACATAGCCTTGAACATGGGTCGGCCCCCATCGGTTATGCGGGTGTTGTGGGTTTGAGGAGCACTAATCTTGCGAAGCAGAATAAGCGACTTTGAACTGAACATGGGTCAGAGTCATGAAATCTAGAAACTGCCTGTCTGTTGTGTGTGCGCTCCTCCAGTAACGAAACAACCAAGACAAACACACACACACATACAAAAACAAACGGCATCCCCAAACGTCCCCAAACACTATGATATCTGGATCTACAAGAATGATACCTTCATGTATCTAGATCATCTGGATCTGCTGTCATCATCCAACCCCCCGCTGTGATGGCTTGCCTTGGGGGTGGCTTTCGAATTCTGAGCACCAGTATTGCCTCACAAGGCAGAAGCAAAGCGAGAAGCGAACACGAGCCCAGCAAACAAGGAAACCAGCACCGAACACGACCACTCAACACAACACGACCACTTGATTATACCATTCACATCCCACCTCACCTAGGTCCTAGGTATCTGCTGACTCTGATTGAAGTGAACAGCTTAGTCGACAGCACTCAGTCCCAGTTGGTGAACTCCTTGGGGTTCGGCTCTCAGTAAGTACTGCACTGTCGGACTCTTCACTCGGGAGAGAAGCAGTCGCCCGTTGATCAGGGAAGAAACATGCGGAAGCAGTCTTCCACGTTCCCGTTGTTGCCTCCACTTCCTCCACGAAGATTCAAGATTCTTAAAAAAGAAAACTGCGCTCCAATGGATCAGCAACGGATAACCGGATAACCCAGAGTTCCCAGCTGAGGCTGGCTCCTGTGATGATCTAACTGCCCGGCCTTCACGAGGGAAATGAAATCGAGACAATGCTAAACACTTCACCACTTGCCACCCAGGGGCTGTAGCCCTCCGTGTCCAGGACAAGAACGTTGATGTTCTGACCTGAAAGCAGGGTCTCAAACAAGAAAAATACAATACTGTAAAAGAGGCATGTCTCCTTCACAAGTGCAGGACATGCCATGCATAAATGCATTCATCGAAGACATAGTCTGGGTAGTTCCTGTTGTGGGTCCAAGCACTTGTTTCACACGCAAAGAGCGCCAAGTCTAATGCAAAAAGGATTGGATTTCCAACGATTTATCAGAACATGTCCATGAACAGAAGTGCATGTTGAGAAGTCTAGAAAGGACAGAAACAGCATGGACAAACTGTCAATACTTGCTCCCTCCCTGAGTCACTGAGGTTTATGGTTGCATTGCATTGTGTAATTACGAAGTGTACGACTTCAGAATTATCGCTGCAGAACTGTCACACTTGCAGACTGTCCCCATGACTTGTATCTTGCAAGCCGTAATGCATCTCTCGCAAGCCATGCCATATTTATCAACATGCGCCACCATACCCGAGTAAGCTTCATCCGATTAAACCAGCTGTTGGTAATTGCTGAAACATGCTGAAACCATCACACAAAATATGCACCCGTGCAGAATCCCAGAGCCCGTACCACAGTTGGAAGAACCGTTTGCTGTAAGGCGGTCCCACCGTCTAGCAGCAAAAGCATGCAAAAGCTTCCACCCGGCTACCTTTGTAAGTAGGAAGTTATTTGTCTCTTGAAGCCACCGACTCCTTGCACAGCGTTCTTTCCAATTCAAGATCTTATACCTTCACTTTCACTTAACGATATGTCCACATCTTCACATGTCACAACAATCTCACCCCCATTTCCCTCACAGGTGGCTTTCTCGGACCACTTTCTCACTTCCAGGCTACCAGTGGCCAAAACGTGGTCCAAACCGCCAAAGCCGATGTCGTACGCCCATCCGTCACCGCCGATGATCCAATGGGACGGGGCAACCAGCAGGTCCTACTCGCTGCCGTTGGTGACGGTCGGAGGTGTCAAGGCGATGCCAGGATCTACTAGTACCAGTAGCGTCCTTGCTCCTAGTAGTCAGGCCAGGAACCCCTGGTAGCTTCTTGCTCCTAGTAGCGATGCCAGGAGCCCCTAGTAGCGTCCTTGCTCCTAGTAGCCGATTTTGAGCCAAACCGAATTGGACAACCCAATGGCATCACATAACCAGCCGTTGATCTGCCTACATTCCAGGGGTATCCCCTCGCCCTTCTTCCAATCCCACCAATCTGAATCAACCCTCAGTTGGCTACAACAACGCGCGAGCAGTCAGGTGACAAGGAGGACGAGTCTGGGCACTGGGGTGGTTGGTGGAGCCCAGCAGACTTGAAAGCATGACACAATAGACGCCGAATGCAAGCCTTCGAGTTGGCAGGGGGTATGACATGTCTTGACCCTTGCGTTTGTTCGGAGTGACACCCGTAGTGTCTTGTCTTATAGTGGACCGAAGCGCAAGTCAAGACTAGGTCGCTTGGTCATTTCACGCGTTAACTTAGTAAACTTAGGGTTGTTTCATAATGTTTCATAGATTCTCTCTTGGGCAAGGCCTGCAACACTCAAATGCTTAAGGGAGCGAGCTTTGACCCAGCATGCCTTGCCTTCCTGTCACACTGTAGGTCACCCATTAACAGTTACTGGTAGCCCACAATAGCCCATCTGTGTTCCATCGGAGGTATATCTCTGATCTCGCGATGGGTCCGTCCCACGTCCGACCCTCCCATCGCTCCGAACCACGCTTGACAGCGCCCAAGGCCACTGGAGAGTCGGAGGTCTCTGGCTCCTTCAGGTGGGGAACGCACTTGTGATCCTTGCTCCTAGTAGCGTCCTTGTTCCTGGTAGTAAGGCCAGGAGCTACTAGTAGCGTCCTTCCTCCTAGTATCAAGGCCAGGAGTCCGTAGTAGCTTCTTGCTCCTAGGACTCCTAGGTATGAAATGCCTTAGAAGTCTTGGATAGTCTTGGTATAGTTTTCGGATCCTCACAGCCAGAGTTGCCAGAGTTGCAGTGGACGAAACAAATCCTGCTTTGTAGGAAGGAGACCCCCAGATTTGCTTTTGTTTTTCATACCTGTTTCCCAGTTTCTTTCGGTCATCTGAGCATCCCCTTGCTCCCGGCTTGAGTTCAGAAGAGCTTGCAAAACACAGGTAGACCGCTAGGCAGACCTGATTTGTCAATAATTATTGGACGCTCCAGGCTAGTTTTGATACATGATGAGTTCATGTTCATCTATACTCCACATCAGGAACTTGGTTGAATGCTGGTTCGGTCGGTCTCTGGAACCACTGGTGACGTCCGCAGGACTTATGAAACCGTCGTGCAAACGATCAGTTTGGAACATGAACATGCCCCAATGCTGGGGCGATTCCATTACTTCATGCCGCAACCCGGCAAACCAAGTGAAGTGCTTGATAGGATGATGAACCTGACGCTGAAACCAAAGCCTCTTCGGCACTTTGGGATTCCCATTCTCCTTGGCCAGCGCAGCCTTCAACGGGCCTTGCAAGACCTTGGCACATTGCAGTTCGCGTAGAGTGACCAGTGGAACGAGAACAATTCTGTAAGGGGACATCCAAACACACAGCACCGAACCAGGGGGGTTCCCGCAGGCTCGTATCTAAACCATAAAAAAACCACACGTGGTTGTTGGATCTGAATCTTTCTCCCCCTGGTGTCCTGCTTAGGATACACACAGCCTTTCTTGCAGTTGGAGGTGCAATTCTATAAAATTAATAGATAGGAACGCAATGGTGGTGGAGAAAAGCATCCTGCGGGGGTTCCAAAGGAGTAGTTTCTGACTAGGGATGCACACTATCCACTCACTTGGCGTGCTTGAGGTATTGTTGGCAACGACGACCAAGAACAATTTATCCGCATCTTTGGCCTTTTCCATCCTTTTCTGTGTCTGTTTTGTTCCTTGTTGTTGCTGCTTCCGGTGCCGGTGTTTTCCTCCTGAGGTGAAAGAATGTCTCCCTGCCGTGTTGCAGTGCATTTCTCCGCATCCTCGGCCACCTCTATCCACCTGGCTGGACGCGGGGGCTTGGACGATTGGGCGATGTTGGTGCTCCCATTCTCGTGACATGCCCCAATTATCCCCAATTGCTTCTTGCTCCTAGTACAGTAGTAAGAATGCTACTAGTAGCGATGCCCTTTGTTCCTAGCAGCTTCTTGTTCCTAGTCGCGATGCCCTCTCAAAAATCCAATTGACTCTCGGCCCAACTGGGCCACTCAGCAACTGTCTGTATAGAATGATTGATTTACAGGGCCAATCAAACTTCGAGAATAGTGGAGTTCCAAAGAATCCTGCTGGAATCCTTCCTGTCAAAAACATAGTTCTATTTGTATAATTAATTCAATAACTAACAACAGATCAAGTTAATGCCAGTGTCCACTTCGACCAAGTGCAAACAATTTTAGATTTTAGACCATTTTAGACCTCTAGCACCTCTCATCAGACAGTCTTCACCCCAGATCTGGGGCTCGTGGGCTCGCAGAGCCTCAGAGCGGCTCGATGCGGCTCGCACCTCTCCATCAGGTTTTGCAACTCGGTGGAGACAGAGGCGCCTGAAGACACCTTCCGTCACAAATGTTGCATGGACCCGGGACCTAAAGGTTGCGAACCAGGGTCTTCTGTGTATTTTTTGAACTCAAATCTTCAAACAGGACAGGAGTTCATGGCAGCATGCAAAAGGCAACATAATAAGGCAACTAGGAGCAAGAATGCTACTAGGGGCTCCTGGCCTTACTACTGGGAGCAAGAAGCTGCTAGGAGCAAAGCGCATCGCTACTAGGAGCATCCTTGCTTTCTTTTCTTTCCTTTTCGGCTCTCGGTATCCCTCGGCCCTTCCTTCCCTTTCGTCCCATCACCAGTGTCCGGCCTCCTCCAGCAGTTCCTTCACGTCCGCGACCAGGCGTTCACGACGTTGCTGGGATCCCAAAGCCATGCCCAAACCGTACTCCGCGGTGTCCTGGCGAAACCCTTGCAAGGTGGGTGGTTTTGTCATGTTTTGTCGACTGTGAGGGGAGTAGAGAACTATGAAGAACCACACCTCAAGCATCTTGTGTTCTCTTCCCGGGACTCTGCTGGCTTCTCATTTTTGCTCTTACCTACCACAAATCCACCACGATAGAGAAATTCCATGAAGTTCCGAGGTAAAGACCGAACTTGTTGCACGAGTTCCGTCAAATTGCCATATAGAGTCCACAAAAGGAGTCCATGTCAAATTTGAAGTCCCCCATTTTAGGTCACGGTCATCGCCGTTCTCCAGCTCCCGTCTCGATTGAATTCAGGGCTTGCTTCAAACTCTAGGTCGCACCCCACCCAGTCGGACATTTGGTGTCCAAGACAGGAAACCAGTTCAATCCTATAGTCTAGAAGCTGCTAGTAACCAAGGGATCGCTACTAGGAGCAAGAAGCCTAGTAGCTCCTGGCCTTACTACTAGGAACAAGAAGCTGCTAGTAACAAAGGGCACCGCTACTAGTAACAAGTGCGAAGCAAGCTTGTTCTAGTTGAGGGGGAGCCTCAACGAGAACCAGCACAGCCTGGAAAGTCAGTCCTTTGATCAGATGTGCTTAGAAACCCTCGAACTGCCAATCAGCGGTTTTGATTATTTATGTCAATAATCCTGGCTGCTGTAGGGGCACAACCATCGGGGCTCTGTGCTTTTTTATGCGAGTAACTTGTCCCTTAACCACCCCTACTTAAAACAAAATCATCGAATTTGACTCATTTTGGTGGATGAATCCAACAACTCCACACCACAGACATTGCATCCGATCGCCCACCCGGTCTTTCTTTGTTCCATCCGTGCCTCGAAGAGGCTTCGAGCCCAGGCGGGTCCTGAAGAAGGGAGGTGCATCACCAAAGCGGTCAACGATAGAATGGCCAAAGCATGCCAAAGCTGCCCCATTAAAGACAAAGGAATACTAATACTATGGATCCCACATGGTAGCAGTATTGTGAACATCCCGTACTTTCATGCAATGTAAGGCTTGCTCAAATCCTTGGATGTGTCACAGAGAATGTGGACCTCCAAGTTCAAGACTCCAGTAAAGGCGAGATATTGGGTGGAAGTAATGCTAAATTTTGGCACGCTGGCTGGAGAGGATACTGCTGCCACGCTCTCATACTTCGGAGTTAAAGGAACGTCAAGTCCTCTGCCAAAGCAATGGAGGTGTTGAACTTTCTTTTGTCGCTCACTTTCCAGGCAACTTTCCATTCAGCAAAGAGTCAGCTACTATGCGGCTCACGATCTTGATACCCAGAGGAAGCATTGTCACATATTGTCACGCTTACATTGGGATCCCGAATATTTTAGCTTAAATAGGCTCAAGTCCAACTATGAGCTTCACAAAGCCGCACTTGCCCTATGTTTGTGATCCCTTGCCTTTGTCTTTGCCTTTCTCGTGTGTGGGCAAGGTTGTGGCGTCTCTTAGAGAAACCTGCAATGTGGAGTTTCATAAGACCTTAAAGCCTTAGTCATTGCCGGGCTGGACTTCTGGGATGCCCTCCATGTACAGACTAGCCGAAGGCTTATCAAACACGCCACTTAACACTGCCCTGATTGGGAGAGATGCTGTTCTGATCACGGCCTTCAAAACAGGAGACACATTCTCCAAAAAATTGACTCGTGCACACAACACTAAACATGCTCGCCCTATCTCGTCCTGTTGGACCGTGGCACAGCAAATGCTTATGAACCGTGACTCAGGGTCACCTCCCGCAACACAAACATAGTTCATGAGTCTTCTGAATGATATATATTATATTGTATTACTGTATGGGTATGTATGGGTTCTGACTGGGCTTTCTTTCCATCCCCACATTTCTTTCATACTTCCATTTTGCAAACTCAACAACTATAAATCACCGGGCCAGAGCCAGCCGCAGCCCAAACGCGCGCCGGTTCCGACAGGCTTTTGTTTCAGCCTTGGCCATGGCGGTTCTTCTTGAAGGGGCTGAGGCCATAGGATCCACCCCAAACGGAGGAACAGCCACTGCTGTTGGCAATCACCATGCCTGGGAGGAAAGATCAGAACAAGGAAAAGACATCATTCGGCTCGGACTGTCCGACGGATTGCTACTGGTTCCCCAAAGTTTCTACCAAAACCGATGGCGGGTTGATGCAAAGTCAATAGCCAGTCGTTTGAAAATCAAGATGGCCAAGATGGCCAAGGAACATGAGGCTTCATGCAGGGAGTTTTTGACCGCATTCGGCATTAGTATTGAAACATCTTCCTTCTGCGCAGAAAGACCTGGGTGTGAATCCAGCTCTAAGAATAAGGAAGGATTCAAGGTATTTCAAGGTCACCCAAAGGAAGGACTGCCGTTAAAGGCCAATCCTGAAGTCAAGTGCAACCCGAACCCGATTCTGAAATGCTGGGTAATGGGTAGTGTTCTTAGAATATGCTGGGTAATGGGTAATCTGAAAGAACAGATTCTGATCAACTGACCTGTGCCGCGGAAATGATCTGCGCATCCACAAGTGTCTTAAACTTATAAGTACGAACCCAACACATAGGACATAGGATTTATTGGACATTTTGGGCACGGTTGGGCTTCTTCGTAAAGCAGAACTGCGTAAAAGGCATTAAAAGGCCATAGGTCCATCCTTCAATCGTCAACCACCACATCCCACCCAATGGACTATTTTCCCGTCAAGGGGCGATCGCCGAACATCTGCGTCAAAAGCTTCACGTAGGGTGTCTCGCCACACCCGGAGCACGCGCCACCTCGGTCGGTGGATGGCTAGCCATGGATTAGCATCAATGTCTCGGACAGGGCTTCTTCACGGTAAGGCCTCCAACCTACTTGCAATGGCCTCCAACCTGAATGCAAAGAGCATTCAAAGGGCTGGACTGTGGCTGTGGGTGCACTACTTTTGAGGTGAAGTCTCGCGTCTCACAGGAGAGCTACAGTCTGATCATGCTATGGCCACAGGTTGTCGAAATACTTGCACAACATATTGAACTTCGACATTGCCCTTTGACCTGCAAAGCTTGAAGGAGACCAGCTCCCGCACCCACCTGGCAACCCCCCAATGGATGTTGCATGGATCAAACATGAATTAGTAACAAGAAGCTACTAGTAAGAAGTGCATCGCTACTAGTAACAAGTGCCTTACTACTAGTAACAAGAAGCTATTAGAAACAAGTGCCTTACTACTAGGAGCAAGAAGCTACTAGGGGCTCCTGGCCTTACTAGTAGTAACAAGAAGCTACTAGACATTGGGCCATGCAACTTGCGCCTCACAGGGCCAAGCAATGCGAAGAAACCACCCAGGCTTAGGGAACGCTTGAAAGTTGCATGGCCGTAAGGGCAGATCACTGCGAGTTGCCACTGTACTCAACAAAACCAACAGTCTGAGATTGTTGTCAGGGTGGTTGAGCCATGAATCGATTGATTGAATCCAAGGATGGAACCATCATAAATCACACCAACCAATACGCTGCTCCCAGCAAACACCACCACACCACCAGTACCATATATATATATAGTACCACCACTATTGCCGGCGCCACTACCACCATGATGACAACCACAAGAACAGCTACATCTCTTGTCGTGACCGCGTCAACACTTTGATTTATGGAGTCTTGCTACAGGTCCCCCAACCACCAACCACAAGCGCAAAGTGCCTGAAAGTCCATCCGTGTCAGCAAAGACCTCCACTTGCACATTTTTGAAGGCCGTCACTGGCACTCGGTTGACTCTGCCGTGATCAGCAGCCTCACTGGTAGAATAGCTTACAATATAGGAGACCTCACAATCCCAGAAGATCAGACCTCACGATTCCCGGAAGATGCCACAGGATGAAGCAAAAAGAAACAACCTGCAGAATCCTACAGATTCCAATTCGTTCTACGAAAATCACACAAGCGGGTCGACTGGCGGTGTGAACCGCTCGACTCGATCGTTGCCAGGACGCTGAACTCGATCAAAGGCTCCTGAAACTGGGATCCTTAGAGCATGTCAGGAAGTGGCCGAAGGTCATCCCTTCTCACCTCCAATCTGAAAAGGCACAAACTCTAGCAATCTTTTGATAATTTGATAATATCATGACAACCAAAACACCCGCAGTCACACAACCATCATCAACCATCACTTCCAATTTAAAGAGAAACAAGAACCAGCTTTCTGGAGCTTTCTGCGAGTGGATCACGGGCAACCCTATATCCTCCACCCACAACCCCGACATGGAACCCCTGGCACAAAGTTCGCACTCCAGGGTTCCTTTCACCGATCCTCGCTCCATCAAGTTGTCCTTCACAGAGACCTGATGCTCATTTTTGGGTGCACCAAGCGCGCACACCGCAATTATCTTCTGTGAAGGTCCGAGCAGTCCGAGCAGGACCTCAGACGTTTTTTTGGGCACCCGCAAAAAAAAAGTAAAACACTCTATTAGCTTGTTCCATGTTTTTCCTACAGGTTCCTTTAACCTACAACTCGCAAGCCATGTTTGATTCGTGTGGCCAGTCTTGTGAACATGAAGGTTGGGAAAATCCTTGGGGCTTACTACAAGCGAAGGCTTCCACTGGGTTCCATGTCCTTCCCTGTCAGCCTTCTTCGAGGACTTTACAAAGTTGTAGGATGTTGTAGGTACAGGCTTCGGAAACTCTATAGGGCTGCTTCCTACACCACCCGAGATCACTTGATATATCTGTTCCGGACACACAATCCACTGGAATACCAAAGTAGTGAGGAGTGAGTAAGGGATTTGCATGGGATGTCTGGTGGTTTGTTCTAGATTCTAGTTCCGTATTCCTTATCACAATTAGGACTGGAGACACTATGTGCTCAAATGCTCAAAAAGGCAAACAGGGAAAGACAATCCATCTGAAGAGTGTCAGGACATGTCAGGAACCTTTTACTCCACACGACAGGTATGTGGTCAACCCCATGGAAGAGCTTCGAAGGGCCCTGTCATTTGCATCGAATGAACCAAAACGTTGTCAGTTGAAACAACTCCGGAGAGCTGAAGAAGTCACTCTGAGAAGATCCAAAAATGGCGCCCAGAACTCGCTATAGTCGGTCCATTTACCATTTTGTTTTGAGGGGTAGGCAGCTATAGAAGAGGTAAGCTATAGTAGCTATATAGTGGCTATAGTATTCATTAGGTACTGGGCGCTACTAGCGAACGGACGCAGGATAGCACTCGCGCTAATTAATCGATTTATTTTTAGGAACATTATGAAACTGTTTGTCCAGAAAAGTACCAACACGAGGGCACCCGGATGCTTGAGCTTATGTTAAATTGTGAGACATCACTGACATGAACAAACAAAACTGAGGCAATTGTGGCAAACATGTACTAGAAAGAAACTTGTAAAATTGAGGTAGATTGAGAGTATTTGAGAGACATCTTATCTGCGTCTGCAGTCTTGAAACATCAACACACTTGGCCCGAGGCTGTGTTGAGGGAGTACTCCCAGTGATCATTGAACTTCTCCTGCGCAAACCCGCGGGCCATCCTTGAGTTGTCGCTCATACATAGCTCTTGACGAAACAAGAATAACGTCTGCCCAGCTGATCGCAAGTTGTACCGTCATGGGATATGTACCAGCCATGGCCCCCCCGTGACAAGATCGAGTTGGCTTGGAGCATTGGGTCCTAGGCTGACTTGAAGTCATTATCAAGCCTCCAAATGAGATGGCAGGGACCAAGCTTTAGAAAATGCAAGGCACCCAGACGCACTTCGCGTGGACATGGAACTTCAACTCATCCGTGATTGCCCTCCCTGCAAGGAGCCCCTATATGTATATATATATAAGCCCTTAACAAACAAGAACCAAGTAGAGTAGCAAGACTTCGTCTCTTGGATGCATGTTGGCCACTGCTGGGGGGCTGCGCTGCAGCAGTAAAGGCCGCATGAGTTGATATAAAATGCAATCAAATGCAATGGTTCCGATGGTTCATTGTTTTCTGAGAGGGAAGGAGGCAGGGAGGAGACATCTACTCAGCCCTCAACCTCTCTTGTCCAATCTTCTTCCAGCTACCTGCTCAGCCAGGAAAGTGTTTTTGAACAGTTTGAGTCCTGACAATGGGAATGGATAGGGGTTAAGGGGGGTGGTAACCTACTTAAAAACAAGGCAGTTTGTCCATCTACTTCCATTTGGCTCCTGTGAGTGAGCAGCCGATTCCATGATCAACGCATCATCTGGGCACATCCTCACATGAGTCAGCGACCAGCTGAAGTCTGAAGTTTGGACCTCCGGTTGTGGGTGGTCATGTCCCCCCAAAACGAACAAAGCATCCTGTCAAAGGAAGTACACTTACGATTCTTCCGGGGCTACACCCAAAGGCGGACCTGTCAAAATAAGTTGCTTACCAAAACGACATCAACCACTTCAATACAGGAGCCCCTTGTGTGGATCGACTCGGCTTCCAATGAACAAACAAAAGAAAACACTTCAGCGCATGTGTGACCAAGCTGCTCCACACAGACAGCGCAGCCGGTGCAATCAAAGGGAGCCAATTGGATGGTGTAGTTGAGGCCTCACAACACGTGGCTGAAAGTAACATGAACCCGTAAACATGCTTTATCTCTTGTCACATTGTGTTGATGTTGAGCGAGGAACCTTAGTCCTCCATCAATTTGCAGGGTCCATGATGTTCCAACGATGTTCCATGTTGAATTCTTCAGGGGTGAAATATATCGAGCTGGGCCTTTCCCAAGTGGCTACTGGCTGTTGAACTGTGTCTCACGAAGTGTCTGCCTTTCCCGACCAGCGCCTGCTAAACACTTATCACCCTGGTTCCTACATTGAGACACTGTCGAGATGCTCAAGGCCACTTTTCTCCTACACCTTCTGTCTGAGAACGTCCAGCAAGTCCTCCAAGAATAAGAACAGTTGCCTGTGATGAACTACATGCGAATTACACTTGAGTGGTGGCGTCCATGATCTTCTTTTCCAAACACACTCGACCCCGAAGACTGATCGATCCAAATTCCCGTCGGCCGGGCCTCGCCTGCGAGGTCGCCGCCCTTGGCCTTCCGGGCCACGAAGCCTTCGGGCGCTGCTTCCATCTCCTGACACGAAGAAAGTCAGGAAGGGAGGCTATTTAGCTCGTCACCAACATACCCAAAGAGCTGCTTTGTTTTCACAGCTTGGAAATCTAGTTCATGGGTGCATGTTGGACAACTTGAGCTTTCATGATAAATATTACCCTGAATCATCAGTCATTCAAAGCTT
Organism: Durusdinium trenchii; assembly: GCA_963970005.1. NCBI lineage: Eukaryota > Dinophyceae > Suessiales > Symbiodiniaceae > Durusdinium > Durusdinium trenchii. The sequence goes on along the minus strand of CAXAMN010015491.1, from coordinate 30,602 downwards.
CCGGCTTTCAGAAGAGTAGTGCCTGAAGCCGTTGTGGAGCTACTCTTAGCTTTGCCAGTTGGCTTTCTTTGACTGGGAAGATCCAGTTGGGTAAGGTCGATACGGCAACCAAATGATGCCCAGTCAGATGTCAACTTTGGTTCGTAAAAGCAAACATATCAGGCATAGGGAGCCAAAGATCTGGGGAGTGACGAGCTCTGAATTATATGTATCATATCCTATCATATCATATCATATATATTGTATAATCATATACGAGTATAATCTATAGTCTATACTCTATCCAGTAAACCCAATTAGCAACAAAGCCACCAAAATACGGTCGAGCCACTATCCCCAAGGGCCGTGCATTTACACACTCACACGCCTTGCGGGTTCGATCTGAGCTTCGAGTTCGTCGTGGGCTCGAGACGGGAGATCAAAGGGTACGAGAATGGTGTTCCTTTGGAAGGGTCGTTTGATCCTTCATGGACTAAGCTCATGCATTAAGCAGTTTGATATTTTTGAGGTCTCCAGACTCCACATCCTTCCACCAGGGCAGCATCACCAGCCTTCTTGTCCAACAGGAAGGGTCTCACCTCGCTTTGGAAACATTTCTTGAAGCAAAGGTCTGTTCAGGAGGATGGGTCGGGTTGGTGTGTCTGATTTATCCAAGTAGAAATAGAAGGAGCACATGTGAGGTAGCTCATGCAGTGCCTGTTGTCAAGGGGTGCTTGCATGTTCATGTCCGACTCCCAACATAATTGACCAAGTCCGATTGGACAAAACAAGCGCATTTTTACAACAAAACATGTTCTATCATTTTCTGATCTGATGATGAAAACATATTCTTGTTAGTGCAAGCACCTTCACTATGTATTATCATATACTGTATTGCATTTATGATATATATATATACCAACTATATTTGTGGTATATAACATAGTTGAACACGTGGATCCCTTAATGCCTTCACAAGCTTCACAAACATGGAACATGGACGATTGATCACCTGAGTTCCATGGCGACGATTCACTTCTGGCTGTGTGCGCCACAGGTCCTATCCAGGTTCAGACCCTACACATGAAGTCAGAAATTGAAGGGTCTGTGGAGACATGTTCACTTTTGCCCTTACGAACCTGGGCCATGGTTGGGTCCCTCATCAAAGGACGGAGGGGATTTCATGCGCAAGTGTCCCCCCCAAAAAGGCTGATGGCCTCAATCTGGCCCACTGAAACCTATCGTAAGAATATGCGAGAATCAGCCTTCAACCAAGCCCTTGTCAGTTCATGAAGGAATGCAACCAGCATGTTCTCAATGCTGGTAGCACCTCCCAGTTTAGGTTGATATCTCGAATCTAGGAGGCTCTTTAATATGGGGTTGTTACCGGCATGGTCACAAGAGACTCTCCTGCAAGTAGAACAGCGAGTTTGTGGGGCTAGTTCTCAAACGCACTCCCCAACGTCCCGGGATCTTCTTTCATCAAATCCTCGTCCAAGCTGCCTACTCTTCCCTATGGGGAGTTATACACGACGGACAAGCACTGGTTTTAGGAGCAGCTCAAACACAAATGACAAAAACAAACTTAGGCGTTTGGGACTAGGATCACCACATCCTAACCATAAAGCCTTATGTATTATTGGTATTTGATTTTTAGTCAGTTTGAGGAGGAAAACTCAATGCAAGTTGTGGACCCTGCTTCAGTTGACTTGGGTGATCCGCCCAAACTGCTTTCCTTTGCAGATATATCTGGGGCCTGCATGAACATGGCCTTTGAGGATTTCCAGGTCTCACAAGACAGTTACATTAATCATGTGGAACCATGTCATTGAACCATGTCGAACCTAAGGGTCTGGTGGGGGGCGCTATTGCAGGCTATGATGGTCTTCCGAGGCTACGATGTAGGATTCCCACTTCAAAGTCTTTTGGAGGACGGAAACAGAAGTGGCTGTGTCCGTACACCCCGATAGATTATGTTCAACGAACCTACAGGGCTTTGGGCCCTTTGGGCATTTCTTTGACATGCTTGCAGCTTGCACATGCAGGAACTTGAGCCCCCCCCGGGCTCCTTTCGAAGTGCCATTGTATGTGATGTGCAACACAAGACCGGCCCGGTCTCAAACAAACCAAGTGACTACTGCGTGTGGGCAAACGACACTGCAAAGGTTGCACTGGGTGCACTTGTCAGGAAGCCAAACCTAGGGGTAGCCGCTACAGTAGGCCACAGTTCGCCTCCTCTTGACAGCCCGAATGTGCAACTGGAGAGTGCGATCAAAACAAGGGCACCAAAACCATCAAAAAGAACACACGACGACAACTGGCCATAATTCTGGGAGTGTGAGTACTGCATAGCAGTTGGCCAGACAAAAAAAATGTCTCAAAACTCTGAGCATGGAATGTGCGGGAGCTATCCTGCAACACCATAGGCGGATATATGAAAGCAGTCCTGTGACTTCTAAAATGTGGAGAACTTGTCATGAATGACAGCATCAAAATGCCTTAAATATATTCAAGAGTTATGTTGGATGTTGTGCCAATACGGAACACTTGATACAAATCCTCAGTTGTGGCTCAAATGTTTTGCAGACTATAAGGGGAACATCGCCTTCAGGTTTCATGCGACACTGTGAGGGTGTTTTGCAGCACATGCTGTTTGATCCTCAGGCGTTTCCACCTGCAAAAACATGTCGATTTCAGTCATCACCTTACAACATCAGATAACACTTACTGTACAACAATTTACAATCTGCAAGATCTCCAACATCACAAACGTCAACAACTCACCTCACCAAGGTGCAGGGACTTCATCCGCCAAAGCTCTCTTCTGATGCGTGGATTGGCCAATGGGGGTCTCACCACCTGGACTGAAGGCACTTACCTGGGCGTCTGTCGGACCAAATCTGGTCTCGGCACAAGCTTTTCGGTCGTTTTTTGGGACATCTTTTCGAAATCTGCGCGATCCCAACTTGCGACGACTTGGATCTGCATGGGACCTGATTTCTCAAAGGTGGAATTTCAGGCTACATTGCGTCTACACCCCAGGGCCCAGGCTACAAAAAGGAGAATCTCTCCATTTCTACCACCTCTTCCAACCAGAAACCCTCCTGGGAGTAAACCCTGAGCTTCCTTGATTCTGTAACAATCTGCGATTACAACTCCAACATACTCTGCCTGAAGCATTCACATCGAAGACTCTCAACAGCCCAGTACAAGCCTTAGCTAAAGCCTTTGTGAGTGGAGCACAAGCTACAAACCAATCCAAACATCCTCAGTAGGTACTTGCAACCTCAGTGTGTTGGGTATTTTGTGCAACTCGGGATGTGTGGTGAACTCCCCGGAAGCCCATGGCCCACATGCGCATTGTCTCAGCTGCTGCGAGCTCGTCGGCAGTTCGTGAGTCTATGCTCCTGGGCGGAACAACCCGGGGTGCTGGGAGTTTCAATTGTAGCCGAGAAACACACTGACTTAGAAACAATGGTTCAATGGCTTTGCAAAATGGCACGAAGTCACCCGCCACACTAAATGAAACTTGATACAAGAGACCTTGTGTGATCTGTAGCACCGCTGTATCATCAATCAATTGCTCTGAAATCACTGTACTTTGACCCATGAGGGTGGCTGGTGGTACCCATGCTGGCCCTACTGGGAATCCCTACAATAGTCAACTGAACGGGTGGATTTATTGGATCATTCGCAGGAATCTAGAATCTAGAAGCTGGATGAGGCTGGATGGCTGCCAGTGCATGAGGGGTCCTAAAAATCATATAGTTGTTTGCACAATAACTCAAAGTGCTACCCCTTCCACCAAATGTGATACCTCTGCCAGGGTTCGGTTTGAGGTCCCTTTGTCTGTGGAGGCCCTGCAGTTGTTAGAGGAACAATATGACTAGCGTATGACTATATTTATTGTAGAGATTAAGAAGTGTGTGTATTTAAACGTTGAACATCGAGGACCATCTCTGACAAAATGGTTGGAACCAAAGAACCTTGAGCAAAACACCAGGAAGTTCTGAGAGAGTTTCGACCTGGAGACGGCCATGCAGGAGCACTGAAAGGCAAAGAACGTGTCCAAACCCTTTCTCTCCCCCTCCAAGCCTAGTCAAGTCTTGGTCCAAAGTGGATGATCTACTACACAAGTGGCCTTTCCTCCCAAAAACACACACATGCAATTTGTGAAATCGGCATCACTCACTGATTGCATTGCCGCGGCGAGATGCTTTAGGAAGGTGGAGCTGAACTCATCAAGCTGTGGGCTGTAGGGGCTAGCGGAAGGGTTCATCCTCCTCAAGGAGTGCTCGTTGTCCTGGAGTCAGGCGGTCTAGATTCCTCTCTAAATCATTTTTGGCATACAAAGGCATGAATGGTTGTTTAAAGGTGGACAGGATGATAATATAAATATGACTATTACTATCAAAATCAATCAAACATAGTAGCCAAACAACACTGCAGCATCATAAACATGCAATCTTGTAGGTCTTTGTGAATTGTGTGATTGTATGATAAACATGATAGTGTGCAAATCACACCTAGTTGATTACATCAAAGAAGGTAGGACTGGATTACAAGTACAAAAGTCATGGCCTCCAAACAAAACACATACCGCTAAGAAGTGTTGAACAGGAGCATCAATGTTTGTTGCCTGGGTGGTCGCAGGACATTCCTATTGCATTTCTTAGGGCTCTTTATTGGAACACCCCCCATTGACACGACCCCTTGCAACATGAACCAAAGTTGGTGATGCACAGAGCCATTGAATTTCCTTATTGCATCCTCGCACTGGCACTTGCGATCCGCGATCCTCCCACTAGCGATTTGCATGTGTGTTTCACCTTTGAGATCTGGTGCGGGCTGCCCTTGGCACAAACGCCCTCCCTCTTGCCGCCACACTCTCGCTATTCCAAAACACAACGCATTTTCCTGAGCAAAGATCCTTCAAAAGCTTAAGGCGGTAAAAAACAAATACCAAGCAGAACGTAGGCATTGAGGCAAAATGGAGATGAACTGTTTATTGCCCCTCCAATGAAACATGACTGTTTGGCTTCCCTTCACAGCGAGATTTGACACGCTGTCGGCACGCGTGCATGGCCATGTGTGCTGTTGTGCAACTTGCATTGCACAAAAAAGAAACAGCAGCCAAATCATTGAGTGCAGATTGGTCTGACATAAGGCCAATCGGTCGCTTTACATCCACAGCAAGGAGCATACATTACTGAACCAATGTTTACAGGTGAAACCTACGTCTGACATCAATACATAACATATATCAATCCTTTGTTTCATGATGCTTCATGGTAAGCACGTGTGACGAAACAGTGGACTTCTCCATGTGCATGACCTGCATGTTGGGTGTGGGATCTAAGGCCCAACTCTGCGATGTCGTCCTCTGCAGTGAGCCAGGAGGATGGGTAGTTGATCCTGACGGCAAATCCAAGAGATGCTTGTTGCTTGCTAGCTCAGGCCCTGTTTCTGCCCACGGACCGGAGAAAGACGTAGTGGTTCCACTTACGGGGTCTGTAGTACATAGAATCCAGGATGATCGGTGACCTACTCATCATGGCTGCTAATCGCTTGCGTCTGCAAGAAGTGGCTCAGGCTATTGGAGTAAGACGGAACATGAGCACAAGAGAACGGGGGGCCGGTGTGAGTCCCCACCTTTTACAAGGACGCTACTAGGGGCTCCTGCCACGGCTTCTAGGAACAGGAAGCTACTCGGGCTCCTGGCCTTACTACTAGGAGCAAGGACGCTACTAGGAACAAGTGCATCGCTTCTACTAACAAGTGCCTTATTAGTAGTAACAAGAAGCTACTAGGGGCTCCTGGCCTTACTACTAGGAGCAAGGATGCTTCTAGGGGCTCCTGTTGAGATTGTCCGGCGCCGCTGCCAAGGCGGCCTTGTTGGAGCGGACGATCTCCGGCGACCTGAACGTGGCTGGCGAACAGGACCGAAAGTGTTTTGAGACCTTCATTTGCACCCTCGTCAGTGAACACTTGCAGGGGGGCCAGCTTGGCCTCCAAGACAATGGCCAAAAGGATGTTTTTTGGAATGAACAGGCAACTGCATGTAACTGCATGGCTAGCACATGCTAGCACACTAGCGAGGCACCATGAACTCCTGGACTCAGCTGGGTCTTCCGCACTTCTTGCCGTACATTCGATCGATCGCCCCTTCCAACTGCTCCTTCGCATCCTGCACCGTATGTGAGCGCCACAATTGAGACTCAGGATGGAAGGGTGCCGGACCACAACCATCCGCAAATGGGTTGTCCAATGGAGACTTTAAGTCTTTATATAGAGGCCTGTAGGGTAATCCATTGGTGATTTAATGGATGGCTTAGGAGGAACTTGCAAAACAAATGCTTCTCTTTCGGAACAGTTGTTTCTTTCCCCGACTGACCGACCCAACTTCTGTCCTCCGGCGGCAGGATGCCAGAGAGGTTGAAGAAGGTCGCCTGGGGAGATATGGAAGGTCTCACACCACAACGCCAGAGTTGGAAGAATGGACATGGAAGAGTCTGGAAGAGGCTAAGAATTGCAAAATGGAAATTCAGCCTGCTTTTGGGGTGTTGTGGATGGGTTTCCACCTTGACACCAACATGGAGCCAAAGAATGGATCCATGGAAAAAGTGGCATGTGGAGGTCCATCTTGGTGGGATCAAACATGATAGAACCCACCTGAGTGAAACACATTTGAGATAAACACTTGACCACATCAACCAATTCTACAGTGCTTGGTGAGCCACATGGTTGTCTGGTCATTGAAAGGTCTCTACGCTGGGCAAGAACATCTTCCAAAAAACAACAATGAAACAGTAAGGGAAAACCTGTCCAAAGACTGACTGATATGTATGATTTCTTATTCAAGCCAAACCCAAATACCAAACAAGGGGTTGCACAGTAACACCTGCCTCCGTCGGTCTTTCGTAGATTCTCCAAAAAAAGCCTTGGTGAAGGGACCCAGACCCCCTCTCAACCGACATAGTCTGGATCATCCTTAGCATGCTGAAGTGCTTTTTATCCTTTCAATGTGCCGAGATCGTGACCTATTTCACTTGGTTTATAGGGGTTCATGATGCTTTCTCACATGTGTGATTTTCAATCCAAAGACCAACCACCCATGCCCACCCGCTCCGCGGCCCGCTCCTGCATGACCTGATTGATACGCTTGGCAGGCAAACCTGACAACGGAGTCGTGGACCTAGTGACTTAGAGCGTGTGACGGCACAACTCCTGGTGTAAGTCTTTCTATATATTGATGGGCAACTGTCTATTCCTGGGTCCTACGAATATGATAGTTCCAACTGGAACCGTTTACTCACCGGGTAGTGGTGGTGGAAATCTAGGAGTGGTCTGGATATCAAAGGGAGTTCTTCTCCAAGACCAGTTCCGGATGTACTTCCACACCAAAGATGATGCACGTCAGGAGTAATTACCTGAGCCTACAATCCCTCAGAAATTATCAGAATATACGCAGGAATCCAACAAAAATTAGTAGCGGAACCTACAGGAGAAAGGACAAACGAGCTCAAGCAACTTCAATAGCATGTACATAATATTCTTAATGGAAGTACGTAGTTCGTGGCAATGCTTTCATCCATGTATTTATTGCAAACTGTCGACATGCGGTACGCACTCTGCTTGCCCAAGGTTAAGCTGAGGAGTGGTCATGGCAACAATCGAACACTGGTGGGGTCTTAGACAATATCAAAGGAACATCAAACTGGACAGTGTCCTTTCTTTCATGCTGTTGGGCATTGGCTTGACGCGGATTTGACGGTCAGCACAACTAAGCATGTGCGAATGGCATTGATAACAACACCTTTTGGCTTGCACTGTTTTCATACACCTGATCTGAAGCACGGAGCATGTGCAGCATATCTATTCATTCGTCCTACATGAGGGCATCATGAGGGGATCTCTGGCTCAGCCCATTTGGCTAGTCTTTCAAACTGCATTGAAGCCACATGATTCAGACTTGCAGCCGGTGAACAATAAACGACACTCTATAACAAAGCTCCCCTGTGCACATCACGTCTTTTGGAGACGACTATTCAGGCAAACTTCCCGGCTCAATGATCACCTAGGAAGCAATTAGCAACCAAACCTCCCAACAACAAGAAGCTACTAGTAACAAAGGGCATCGCTACTAGGAACAAGGGCGCTATGAGTAGCAAGAAGCTATTAGTAGCTCCTGGCATTGCGCTTTGGGAGCCAAACATCCTGCATTCAACACACAAGAAACCTTGCTCCCATTGACGTGAGCCCACGGTCATTGCCTACGGAGCTGGCCACTGCGTGGGCGTCAATGGTATAGAGCTCCACCTGTTTCCGCTCTATGGTGACTCGATGGCCGGGGCAAGGTCCTACTAGGACGCTACTAGGCGCTCCTGGCATCGCTATTAGGAGCAAGGACGCTACTAGTAACTAGTAACAAGGAGTATGGAATTTGCACCTCCGGGACCTTCGTACTTTTTTGCAATGAGACCGTCACGTGAACAACCAGAAGCATTGATGTTCAAAAACGATTGGGCAAAGGCTACATAGTCTCTAGTGAATTGATGTAAATCATAGTTAACAATATGAAAGAAAGCGCAGAAATTGCACTGAATTGCTTTGAAGGACAAAGCGGTTGTAAAGCAAGCATATTCCAAAGCAAAACAAAACCATTTATTGAAACCTGAAGAATGTGCATATGCGTTGGGTATATCGTATACCCCATTCCCTGTAATAGTGGCTGATGATGGTTAGCAAAGGCCTTTCTCCAATATAGTGGTAATTGTTGAGTCGACTGTCACAGGCAATAGGACACCCAAACATACGCTTTGTTTAGCTTGCAACAATGATAGTCTGAAAAAAAAACAACAGGAGCCACAACTACACTACACCTGGCTTCTTCAAGACTTACTGCAACACGTTCAACATGAGATAACAAGTATAAACTCTAAACAAACTGAAATTCATTTCAATGAAACAATTTCATATCAAACACTACTTAACAATTCTACGATATGGCAGCCTGGCATGCAAGACCAATGAACTGATTGAACAACACCAAAAACAAGTTCAGAATAACAAACAACAAACTAACAAAAAATGATCCAAAGATACAAGAACATAGAACAAATTCCCAGGGTTGCAGGAGGAGGCCCATCGGCAGCAAGTTCGTTGAAAAGACGTATCTTAAGGTTCATGTATACCAGGATCTTAGTGGCCACTCCATTGAACAAGTCTATTGTTTAGCTTGAAGTTGGTTTCCAGGACTGGTGAACTCTCCTCATGATTATTATTGATTGCTGATCAAATACCCCGAACCAATACCAAAAGACAGCATAAGAGGATCAAGGGGGGCTTCCAATAGGGAGAAATTGACATCAAACAAATCAGCAATCTGCCCAAACACGCAGGAGTGTTGGCTCCTTCTGTGCTCCTGCATGCTTTTCGAAGTGTTCGCCATCGCACCTTCTTCTCAGCGATGGCTTGGCGGAGCTTTGCCGGGAACTCTTGATCCAACTCCTGTCACGACATGGCATCACGATTCGTGTCATGACATGGAACGAGTCCCTGAGATGGGGACTTCTCCCCCAAGTTGCAACATGTGCAATGATGTGGGGCTCAGTTCTGAAATGTGCGAGCGAAAGCTGAACTGCCACAAGACGTTTGGAGCAATAGGTCTACAACTAGCATGTGCACTTGCACAAAAAACTGGATACAGGAAGCCCTCACAGGCGAAGCCTGGGATGCAAATAGTCAATTAGTCTCAACTCGCAAAGCTCCAAAGGGGGGTTGAGAGAAGTCAGTGAAAACGTGGACTTCGACCTTGAGAGAAGTCAGTGAAAACGTGGACTTCGACCACTTTTGACAGCTAAGCTTCAACACTTTGCTCTCCAGTTGGCCTTTGGTCCACTTGCAAGGTTTAGCGCAACCATGTGCAACCCGGATCAGGACAAATATATATATATAGGTAATTCATTCACCAATCAATGGCAGCACGCGCAACCACCAAAGAGTGACTCAGTTCCTCAATGTGCTCGAACTTTATCACCCATTTAAAACCCAAGAGCTTCAGTGCTGAACGCAAAGGTGGCAGCACTTAAAATCAAGCAACTGCTTGAAACTACCCACGTCCCGTGGCATACCTCACAAATAGTTGGCGATGTCAAGTGTGGTTCTAAAAGCGACACGCTAAATCCATGCCCTGATCGTTGGGTCATGTCGTGCTCATTTTGTTCCGTCCTCCACCGTCTTCCAGGGGCAATTGACCACAAAGGCCGCGCCCTCGCGAGCCTATGACGTAGGAGGAAAGAGCATGACGTAGCGGTGTAGCGCAATGTAGAAAACAGTTCTTCAATATATGCACAATCTTTTCATTGAATTCTGCTAGTGGAATCACAGTTCCTTACACACTAGACCACACTAGTAGTTATTGAAATTATTGTGAAGACTATCCAATAACTGGCCTCGCCCTGCCAACTCTGGCCTCGCCTTTGAGAGCATGTCAAACTTGCTGAGGAAAGACCTTGGCGGATCTGAAAAAACGCATGAACAAGCATGTGAATCGGATCGGCAGATCGGCCACCGGGAGACCCCACAGCTCTCGCTAAATCGGTCTGTGGATCCGGATGCCGACATATATGACATCAATTGACATCATATGACATCCATGCGCAACTGACTGGACATCCAGCTCCAAAGACAAGCTCAACCTGTCTTCTAATGTTTGTTTTTCACCGGAACTCCTGGCATAATCACTTCTGCCGACACAAACATATTGAGTAGCACTGCACCGAATTTAGTTTGGATGGAAATCAACCGGCAGTGGGCAGGTTATTGTCACATTCTTGTTCTTTTGAATGCACAGGGTTCTCTCCATTGATCCAGCCGGGGGGGCAGCAGGTCCAAAGACCACACCGTGAAGAACGGACACGAGCATTTTCCAAAGCCTTTCTTTTTCAGCAAACGGTCGGAAGGAACTGCTTACGCAGGTACTTTCGCTTTGCATACCCAAACAAGTAAGGACAAACTTTCTGTACCACAACGCAATCTTGCCCACTCGTAATATAATCACATGGACAAACGAAGCTTACAAAGACTTTTCTTACTACGCTTATAGTGCTTCAGCAAAAAACTAATTGCTTTCGCGGCCTTGCACGATTCAGTTTTTTGATGTTTTTTGCTTTGGCACAGTCCCCTTATGTGCAGGCCCTATCTAAACAAGAACACTGAGGCTTTGGACGATGCTCATTTGGGGACCTTGGATCTGTGGATTACTTGAGGCCTTGGATCTGGTCGTCTGTTACATCCACAATTGTGAGCCATCCTGCAGCCAAAGGCAGAATCAAGGCTATCACCATAAGCTTCTACTTTTCTTTGTTCTGTTGGAGCCCAGACTTCCATTGCCTATAAGGCAACCCTAAAAACTGAAGAGAACATAGCTATCAGTAAAGCAATCTTCTACACCATTGGATTGTGGGTTCACTGGGTTCACCTTAGTGTTCAATTGTAACGCAGCTTTTAACTTTTTTGGATGCTGGGACCTGGACACGTATCCTTGGCTGCTTTGAAAAGGCACCAGAGGGTTTTGGGCTTGCCTCAATCTAGCATTGATTCCTTTGAGGTTGAAATGGGCTGAATCAACCCGGCAAACCAAAGAACAAGTCCAACAACGCGAGCCAAAACTTCGTACCTGTGAAGCATGGTGAACAGCTGGAAGAACACATCCACCGGGTGGGATTCTCTTTCCTCGAGAAAAAATAACACTCATCTGCACCAAGGCACGTGTGATGGCATGCGACATAGTCAGCTCCCGGGCTACTCTCGATCTCATATTCCGAGCGAATGGGCTTGGGCCCAAAGCCTTGATGCGTTCGTCTTTCATCAAAGAAAGCGTCCGACAGCTTCAGGCAAACAAGCTTGTTGTGTGTTCTCTTGTTTTCTTGTCCACTTCTTACCTTCCGTTCATTCCTTTCCCTGCAAGAAACCCAGAGGTCCAACACCGGGGTCGCTTCAGGGATTGTTGGTGAACCTATGGGAACACTGAGCTTGTGCCCCAGAAAAAGACCTACCACCATGCAGTTCCTAGGAGCCCAAGGTCCCGTGGTGAACACATGTGTACATCCAATATCACCAGCAGAATTGTCCATTGTGGAAAGTGTTACCCCAAGGCAGCAAAATGAAGGACCCATATCAAGAATGAAGATCTTCTGCTGGACAAATCGAAGCCCAAACAACCCTGTATGGGCACATGTGAACACATACAGTGGTAAATAATATGATAAATCTTGAAAGGATGTTTCCTCGAACACTATGGCCAGTCATAATGCTCAGCTCTGTTTTTACTTTACGGAGGGCATTACGCACACTGACTCATAATCTCCACACACACGAACATTAACATCGACATAATATAGGTTCAATATACTCTGTGCATCTCGGTGCATTGTTGGGACTCAGAACAAACGATTGGCGGGCATAAAGCGGACTGAAACCTGCAATGTGTCCGTTTCTCCCATGTTTTCCTGGGTTCTATATCCTAGGGGGGTCACCTCATTGTAAGTTACAATGTCCTAATACTAATGTACCTGACAAATTGTAACTTACAGTTGTGAGGCTTCTGAATTGGTCAGACATCCAATAGGCCAGAAAAATGTAACTTACATTTATCCAAAAATGTAAGTTACATTTTTTAGGCTTCATTGAATAGTATGGCATTTCTCAACATGTCAAAGCAGAATCAGCAGTTTTTTTCTGCGCCAGGAAAAGTCGGAGTTTACATTTTGGAGGCTATCATAGAACATCGTAGAACGAAGGAACATGTAAGTGGAAACTGTCTAGGTGTGTTTGTTTGCAGTTTCCACCACCTTTGCTCACTGTAAAGCTGTTTCCAATTACATGTTTGAAGCTATCATAGAACATCATAGAACAAGGAACATGTAAGTAAACAATGTTCAGGTATGTCTTCCTGCAGTTTCCACCACTTTTGTTCACTGTCAAGCTGTTTCAACTTACATTTTTGCAGGCAATCAAAGGACATCTTAGAACATCTTAGAGGTAATTAACACAGAGACAGGGGGAGAGGAGAACAAATTTGAAGAAGTGCATCAAACATAAGTCCTCAAAACTCTTCAAACATCAAGGAAAGACATGCCAAATAGCTAACAATTAACAAGATGGAACCCACGAACCCGAATGCAAACACGATCGAAAAACTAATATGTCCAAATGACACTCTTGTAGGACACTCTTGTGGGACTCTCTTCTGGGACACTCTTGTAGGACACTCTTGTAGGACACTCTGGTAGGACACTCTTGTAGGAAACTCTTGTGGGACACTCTTGTAGGACACTCTTGTGGGATACTCCTGTAGGACACTCTTAAGGGACACTCTTGTGAGACACTCTAGTGGGATACTGTTGTGGGACAGTCTTGTAGGACACTCTTGTGGGCCACTCTTGCAGGAAACTCTTGTGGGACACTCTTGTAGGACACTCTGGTGGGACACTCTTGTGGGACACTCTTGTAGGACACTCTTGTGGGATACTCCTGTAGGACACTCTTAAGGGCAACTCTTGTGAGACACTCTAGTGGGACACTCTTGTGAGACACTCTTGTAGAACACTCTTGTGGGTCACTTGCAGGACACTCTTGTGGGACACTCTTACACGACACTCTTGTAGGACACTGTTGTGGGACACTTTGTAGGACACTCTTGTAGGAAACTCTTGTGGGACACTCTTGTGGGACACTCTTGCGGGACACTCTTATAGGAAACTCTTGTGGGACACTCTTGTGGGACACTCTTGAACGACACTCTTGTAGGACACTCTTTTGGGTCACTCTTGTAGGAAACTCTTGTGGGACACTCTTGTAGGACACTCTTGTGGGACACTCTTGTGGGACACTCTTGTGGGACACTCTTGTGGGACACTCTTGTGGGACACTCTGGTGGGACACTCTTGTGGGACACTCTTGTAGGACACTCTTGTGGGATACTCCTGTAGGACACTCTTAAGGGCAACTCTTGTGAGACACTCTAGCGGGACACTGTTGTGGGACAGTCACGTAGGACACTCTTTTGGGACACTCTTGTAGGACACTCTTGTGGGACACTCTTCTGGGACACTCTTGTAGGACACTCTTGTAGGACACTCTTGTGGGTCACTCTTGTGGGAAACTCTTGTGGGACACTCTTGTAGGACACTCTTGTGGGACACTCTGTGGGACACTCTTGTTACAAAGTCGCCAGTGCTCGCCTGCATTTCGCGCGCTCGACGCGCACGATCTCCGCAGAGGGTTGCGCGGGCACCGGACAAATCGCACTCTCGCCTGCATTTCGCGCACTCGGCACGCACGATCTCCGCAGAGGGTTGCGCGCGCATGGGACAAATCGCACTCTCGCCTGCATTTCGCGCGCTCGACACGCACGATCTCCGGAGAGGGTTGCGCGCGCATGGGACAAATCGCACTCTCGCCTGCATTTCGCACACTCGACACGCACGATCTCCGCAGAGGGTTGCGCGTCAAGTCTCCAATACGAGCGTTTCGTACGAGACTTCCTCAAAAACTCACACGTCAAAGTCAGCAAAACGAGCGTTTCGTACGAGACTTCCTCCAAAAGTCAAGCGGAAACACCCATCAAAGCACACACATCACGCAGCCCTGCCAAGCAGTTTCGCGATTCCAGCCCCTCCAAACAACATCCGCTCACACGCCAATCCCAATGTGACAGCGACATTCACCTCTACCACAACTCACAACCTCACGATTCCCTGCGCCTGCCACGAATCTTTCCCCATCCACACGTCTGACGCGCGCAAAGTACTGCGCCTGCCACGAAATGTCACCTCCCTCACACCTCGCAGCCTCACGATTCCCTGCGCCTGCCATGAGAATCGCACTTCCACGCTTCAAAGCCCGCACGAAGTCCTGCGCCTGCCACGAAAAGTGTCAATATCATCGCATGTGAGCTTCAACAAAATTTGCACCACACCACACGTTTGGAATGATTTCGACCCGTTCAGAGCACACTCCCATCCTCCAAAATCGCCATTTCAGCTGAGACTTGTCACGAAAACAGAGCTTCGATGCCACACCCTGAAACGCAAATCCCAATGGCACGGCCACATCCAACACCCCAAAAACACGACTCTCCAAACACTAATCCCAATGGCACTGCGCAGCAAACTGCGGATCTCACAAAACGCTGCGCCTGTGCAGCGAAATGCATCACGTTTCTTGCGCAACATGTCGGTGTCATGCAAATCACAATGGAATAGCGGCGCAAGCTGACACGTGACACATCCATGCAAAGTCACTTGCAAAAGCTTCCCCCAATGGCAGCAAATTTGAGACGCGACGACGACGACAGACGACGACAGACGACGAGAGACGACGAGAGACGACGACAGACGACGAGAGACGACGAGAGACGACGA
>CAXAMN010015480.1:123498-135234 GCA_963970005.1 Durusdinium trenchii | reverse complement strand
GCAGCTTCTGTGGAGCTGGCATCGAAAGCCTCCGCCTCCCTCCTGATTTTCATTTCATCGGACCGAAAGAGCTCATCATGAGCAGCAGCCACCCCAAGATCCATGCAAGTAAGGTAAGACTAGAGGACAAAGGGCAGGCGCGGGGACGCTGTCACAAGTCTAAACCCAAAAAGCCGCAGGGAAAACCCAGAATCAACAAAGATGATCCAAAAGCACCAACCGAAGAAGAGAAAAAAAAGGAAGGAGGCAGCAAAGAACGATTCATTTTCTCAAGCGGCTCAAAAATCCAAAGGTATCCCGCGATCTTAACGAGTACCCCAAAAGTCATCCAGGCTCGTGGTCGCTGCCTGTGTATGGCAGCATCCACACAACGATGCGGGCCAAACATCAAAACAATATTCGGCCCCAACTGCTGGAGAGCCCCCTTCACCCCCTTAACAGTAAGATCTCAACCACCGACAGCGACCTGGAAACTAAGATTCCTCGGTTTCTTGTGGGAAGAGCCAGGTGGGATGTTCACTCTATAAACACAATTCCTGGCATCTCCCTTTCGTTCAGCAAACCAAGTGCTCGTGGAAGGCTTGCGCCAAATGGATCCTTCCAAAGGCTCAACATTGATAGCAGGCCCTTTAGCCCCCAACAGGCCCTGAATCCTCGCAGCCAAATCTCCAGTAGATGGAACTGGCTCAGCGAATTTAACATTCAACTGGAGGGTGGCCTGGGCTGAAGCTGGTCGGGCTTTGCACACCTTAGTGATGTCCTCAGTCAGGGCAGCAATGGCTTCACGCCTGTTGGAAGAGCAAATCAAATGGAAGAGCGAGCAGTTTCATCAGACTGTATAGATGCAACCATGTGACATGACACCACCAATCATTCCAATTAACCCGCTCACCAGCGACATGCCACAGTACACACGCATGCTTCTTTCCTTCCCCCAGCGGAACGGACGCACGCCAACGGACTTTCATGGACTTTCTTCCAAGGCCGTGCCAAACGGCATGGCACAGTGACATCAGCAAACGCATCAAGCAGCCCTGCACCGCTGCCACGCCAATCCCAATGGCACAGCGACAGTCACCTCCACCAAACGTCACAGCCTCACGGTTCCCTGCGCCTGCAAAACTCAACTCACCAAAGTCAACCCCCAAATCTTTGAACATCATGGAGCCAAGCGGTACGAGTCCACTGTGGTTTGCTCTTTCAAAGCAGTCTGACTCAAGAACAATCGGCAGGTCTTTTGACAAGCGTACTGCAAGCATGCATTGACCAGGAGCAGGACTCAATGGATATGAGAAAAGTGCAATCAACTATATATATCTATACTCCTTTTACGGAAAATGTCTGAAAACCATTGCGAAACTAAAGGCACGGTACACATTTTATACATGTTTCTTCCCTACCTTCCAAGCGCTGCAGAACTTCCTACCGCTCCTACAACCCCTCAGTGGTGGACCTCCACCGGCAAATCAGCCCCATCCAAGGCACTTTACCCAGATCGTCGCGCCTTGGAGGAAGCAAGGCAGCTCTGGAGGCATCGGGAGTTTAAGATTGTTTGGTTGACCCTCAAAAGGCCGCTGAAATCATGTTATCACCCTGGTGATAGCAAGCTCGACCAATCGGTGCCCCTATTCAAATGCTCTGCCGAGAGTGAGTTTGTGTGAAGGTTCTGTTGTGTCCTGTTGTAGAGGTCGTGCTTGTTTATGATCACGGAATGAGTGTGTGTCTTACTGCTCGCGTTCGACCACTTGCTTCACATGGATGGATTGTTACGAGCATCTCAACATAGAAAAGAGGGTGATCCAAATCACGTACCCTGGCAATTCCTACTGTTGAACAACCCAAACAAATCATGCAATAGAAGTACTAATAGTATAGAAGTTAATGCAATTATTTGTGCAGTTTCAAAGCATTTTCGATGCATAATTGTATAATAGTAGTAGTGCATTGATAATTGTATACAATACAGTATATACCGAGGGACTGGAACTTAGAATGTATGCGCCGTTTCCAAATTTTTGGCATCGAGAGTTAGCAGCTCTTGGACCCGGGTGGCCGAGACCAAAGTTCGAATGTGGTTTTAGAACATTTCTTCACTTCCTTTAATGTTCCCTTCGCAATCGTTTTTCTGGTCCTCATGTGTCGCTGAACCATGAAGAGACGCATTCTAAAAGGTTTTCTGCACATTCTAACACTGACTGTTAGAATGTAGTGTTTACCGGTCCGGAAAGTGGGGTCATTCTGCATCGGCCGTTTCCAAAAGCGCATTCTATCTTCCAGTCCGTCGGTATAATACAGATTGTGACTGCTGTTCGAAACGTGTTGTGTCTCCCTGGCCATTTTGTGAGGATTCCAAGCGACCGTGAAACATTCCTTGCAATCGAAATGTCATGCCATGCGTGAGGCTTATGTGTGTCCCCGCGCCAAACAGCGTGCGCCCCCTCATACACAGCCAAGTGTTGATATGAAATTGGACGTCAACAAGAGATTGTCATTTCCTGTGGCCTTCCACATTTTGTAGACAACAGCGCCAAACACACACACGGAGGACTCCGCATCAGAACGAGCTGCAAGTCGATCGCATGGATCTCTGCATGACGTCCCGTGCGATGGAACAAAACGTACCTCAGTGTGGGGTCTTTGCTGAACCCCCAAGGCACAAGCAGAGAGAGGTGGGTGGTTGATTGGCACCTTTGATGTGAAGAAAGCACATTCCAATAGGCATCACCCCTCGGTTTTGACGAGTTAGTTTTGGATCGTGTGCAAGTGAGCTAAGCGGATTTTCTCTGCTTGGCATTTTGTTGAGATAATCATTCCCGAGGCCAAAACCAGGGCTCTGACGGGCCTGAGGTCTATCAGTGGTAAAAAAAAGAAAACGACGCACAGTGGATTCCTCAGCCTTGCACCTCCTCCATCGTTCGCCACGGGTGCCGTGCGAGTGGAATCCTCTTCACCGAGGCACAAGACCTCCTCCATGGGGTCCACGTGGAGTCCAGCCACACTGATGCCAGCACCGAACCTAGACACCGGCTCCACAGAATGAACGCCACCGGGCAAAGTCGATGCACGCAAGGCCACTTGAAAGATGCATGAAATGTGTGGCACATTGTGGCACTAGTCACCAGTCGAATCATATACAAGAACCCTCATGCTTCTGTTGGTATGGTAGATGTGCATCTTCAAGGCACCTCAGCTGGTACAGGACTTGGTCCAGCAACACTCAGTCCAAACCTTACAACACCCAAAGCTGGCGACAGCACCGGACTGCATAGAAAGGAAACCTTCTGCTATCCACTGCTGATCCTCCAAACTGAACTGTGAAAACGGTTCCTTTCTTGGCAAACGACCCACTCGGAACATCTAACCTCCAGCAAGTTGATGTGGGATGTTCTTGGACACCACTGCTGATTGGGCACCTCCGAATACCAACAAAAGCATACAAAAATCCCAGGCAAACCTTTCAACACATTTGCTATCCTTGCGTTCATGAAAGATTCTGGGTGTATTTCTTGAAAGACATTGGAGAACCGTTCTCTTGAGTCGAGTTGCTTTTCCATGATCATCATCTCTGCCTGGACCAAAGGCTGGACGTGTCCTTGCTCATCATGCGCCTAGAGCAGGCTCACCAATACACAAGGGGGGCCGTAACAGGAGCAAGACCACATCATCACAAACAAAGATTACAACGTCACGTAGGGCTGCTTTGGACATGACATGATATTATTTACTGCAGCACAGTCTTTTGTTTTAAGACTGACTACTATACTGACCACTATATAATTATACAAATTTAAATACACTTTCCCACCACTTCCCATGGTTGGGGTTTGGTAGGATTGGGCTTTGGAATCGAGCGGAAAGCTCCCAGAAATGCCTTGCAAGCAACGATGCCCAAGTCGGCCTTGCTGACCACCAACATGTCCTGAAATCACAAGCAGTCCTGGTCTGAGGTCATCTAGTACGTGGCTAAGGTTCATTTAGCACTGGAGGTCTACCATTAATAATTGCTCAATCTACTGCGACTCCAGTTAATATTTAAGCTCTGTAGTAGACACCAAAATGTAAAGGAATGTCGTGGGCACCCAAAACGCTGGACTGGGAGTTGGTGGGACTGGGGGAGGTCCGAAGAACAACCAACTGAGTGCAAGATTGTGAAAGTGTCAACTCACAAGGACATTGAAACTCATTTAAACATGCCACATTCAAGCCCCAGCGCAGCCGTGCGTAAAGTTGTTGGTCACATACTCTAGACAAGGTAGACCTTTGACATATCGAAATAATGAGCAATGAGACTGAAATTACTTTCAACATTTCGAACTGTGCCAAGCTGCCTTCGGATAAAACCCAATGTCTGTTGAACAAATTTGCCACAATAGTGAAGCTCCTGTGTATAGTAATTACTGAAGTCATGAATCTGCAAGTCCCTAACAATGCAATTGTTTGATAGATAGCATGCTTACACTCAGAGGAACACAGTCAAAAGCACAAGCGAGGGTCTCGAAACAAACCTTGATGGTCTGACACTAGCTACTGGCAAAGCACTTGAAATCTATCCGGTTCTGCTTTCTTTGAATCCCCTAACTGACATTACAAAGAATTCCTCCAAAGAGAAACAAGAACACCAGACCATACCAGACCTACACCACCTACACCTATGCTAATCTTCTGGTCGTTTCAGGCGACCGCGCTCCAGGTTTGACTCACAAACTCCCGTCCTGCTGGGGCCAGTATGCCAAGGCCTTGCCGATCGAAGATCGACCGACACTGGAGGTGACAAAGACCAAACCAGGGATCTAACATGAACACAGTTCTAACATGATCTACAATAAGTGCTGGACAAAGATCCAGGTGATCTAACATGATTTAACTGTTGCTGGGCTCTTTGAGCATCCTGGGCCACTAGAGGCGGTGAAAGATCGACGCGATCAAGCTAAACAGTTTGCACATCCCGGTTGGAGGATGAACCGGATGAACTCCTGCACCACCTAAATGGGGAATTACCGAAATAATGGGTAATTTATGTAATTCTGAATTATCTGTTCATTTCCTTTTTTTGAGTAGGCGCCTACTTAATTAAGTAAGGAAGTAAGCTACTAGCTACTCATGCTATCTTAAGCTACGACATATGGACGGCTAGCGCTCGCACTGATTTGGTTCGGTTTTTAGGGAAACTTATATATATAACTGGAGCTCCATGGACTTCATCACTCCCACTCACACCTATCGCCGGCCCACCTCTAGAGCCTCAGCACTGGGATCACTTGGATCCTGCGCGATGTAGGGGGAACTGTGTGCAAATGAGGGAAAACGATGGGACGGATAAGCATTCGCCAAAACAAACCAAGTTCGCGGACTTGCTACACATATGTTGTATTATACAATGTTAGTCAATGGCATTCTCGACGATACCATGCGAAACCTCAATGTGCAAAAATGAGAATGGCAGCACGATACCCATGTCAAAAGTGGAACGTAGATGCACCTATTGCGCAATCTGGAGCAGTCGAAGTATCAAAATACGGCCGTATGAGCTAGTTAGTGATCTAGACTTCGACCTCAATAATTTACAATTAGCATTAGTAACAGAGCCCTTTTGGATCCTTTTGGGGATAATAAAGCAGTATTGTCTTGACTCAAAGTCTTAGCTACCACTTTGGAGCAACCAACTAGCCATGTCACCCCCAAGATTGTTCAACTTCCCTTTGTTGAGCGGTGTGATATGTGTCCCCGCTCAAAGGATGGTTTATATAACTTCTTATCTGAGGCTGCCTGTCCAAGATATGGTGCTCTTTTCCTTGCAGTTTACAATCTGAACTTCGCACACCGTAAACGTGTAGCCAGCCCAGTGTTCAACAACGTGTGTCGCCTGGTGACTTCGCCCGAAGTGGCTGGAGGGCAAGGACCGCCAGGAGAGCCTTGGGCTTCCAAGCTCCATCGAAGCAGAAGGCAAATAGCACACCATGTCCTGAGAAGCGACCAGCGGGAAGCTACTAGTAGCTCCTGGCCTTACTACTAGGAAGAAGCTACGAGTAGCTAGAAGCTAGGTGGAGGCCATCGCAAGTAGGTTGGAGGCCATTACTACTAGGAACAAGAAGCTACTAGTAACAAGGGCATTTCTACCAGGATGAAGAAGCTACTAGTAGCACACCATGTCCTGAGAAGCGAGCATGTCTAGTCTAGTCAAGGCATTTCAAGGCCTTACTTCGGCCTTGTCACAAGCGATGTCACGGGTCATGGCAGGAAGCCAGTTTGACTCCTTTGACCCACAAAGGAGAATGCATACAAGAGGGGTAGTCCAAAAACACCAAAAAAGAGTCATAGGCAGTACATAAACTGGGGTGCCGGTCCCGTCTTTAATTGAGGGCGTTCCGGGCAAACTCTGGGCACATTCCTGCCACTGCTTACTTGGTACTAAAGGTCGTTAAGGGTAACAAGTCGAAGCTGGGCCTGGATACTTGAACCCAGAGAGGGGAGCAAGGACAATGCACAGTGTGATCGCTGTAAATCTCACTCGGTCTTCCCTTTCCATTGTCCGTTGTGTCAGTCTCCCAACCACAGTAAACACCTCCTCAGGCTGTGAAGCGATGTAGCTTTTCGATTGGGAGACGAGGTGGGAGTGGGTCAAACATATGGACCAGTGACCAGTGCCTTTCTCCGTTTAGGTATGGTGAGGCCTTCGTCCAACATCGCAGGGCCGGAAAAGGATGGTGCATTCGATCATCTTCGCAGCTAAGAAGCCCGCCCCGCCAAGGCCACCGTGGAGTTGTCCTGTTCGGATTTCGTGTGAAGGCCGCAGGGCTTGGCGACACAGAACGCGGCAAACCACTTGTCTCAAAACTGGTCGGAGCTGATGAAACAGTGTTCTCTACCAGTGGTTCAAGAGTCAAGGCTCACAGTATAAGGCTTACAGCAAACATAGGAAACAGCCAAAGCTCAACTGGTTGAGATTTCTGCAGTGACCAATGGCTCACAGCCACGACGCAATTCCAACCAGGTTGTTATGATACTTCTCATGCAAGTGGTTGACATGAGCCTATGACTTGCACTCTGCAGCATGCCACTAGCAGTCTCCATCTTACACCACCAACCAAAGGTCTGTAAGACTGCGCCACGCCAGGGATACCTTTCAAAGGATTGTCAACGCATTCTGACGCATTCTTAAACCCATAGGAGGCATCGAGTCTAGGCAAGGTCCCAACCCGTGAGCAAACCTCAACATCGTCAACCTACAAGTACCTGTCTGTGTAACTCCAAGCAACGGTCGCGCATTCTATCATTCTGGTGGTGCACTGTGTAGGCTACAATGGTGAAAGAGCAAGGGAACCATGATGAACCATGGTGCTCGGATGGAAAACACATCAAGACGTCGTAGACTCGCATAAACTGCAGCTTGAACGCTGCACAAGGGATGAAGGCATGTCACTGTGAGGTCTTGCTGTGTGCCTTCCAAAATTGGTTCCTAGATGGCACCGATCAAACAGTGACATTGCTCATTCTACGATTGCTTCGAGTGCGTAGAGTTTGCCAGTACCGGACCAAACACATCACAGCAGGGTCCGCTGGGAACTTAAGTGGCTGAACATCAACGCCCTGAGCTGCCAAACATCCCCGCCCATGAAGCCGAAGCACTGGGGAGAAAGTGAGATCACCGATCTCCAGCGCGGGCAAAGTCACTTCGTTCAGCAAACCTTCGCGGATCATCGGGGATGTTCAAAAACGGTGGATGTTAGGCTCGTTCCACTTGATCCACATGGATCCACGAAAACAAACATGGAGGATGATCGTTGATGGTTTTCAGGAGATCTGATCACGATGTTCTGCTCCTGGTTGACCAACAAAGATGTGAACCTGGCAACCCGCGACTTGTCGACACTTGGACAAATGGGGTCCACTTAGTGTGTCCTTTGGGGTTCCTGGAGCATGGCCATTCAAGTCCAAGATCACTTCAGGGAATGGCTCTTGGGCTCTTGGTCGTTCATGGATTGTAGTTCTTACATGTTCTTCAATTATTGTTGGACTCACCACTGGAGTCATCCCCACCGTTGCAACTTCCAACCCCTCTGGGCTCTCGGATTCCCAGCGGGCGCATTGCGCTTTGCTTTCGTCCACTTGGAGCTCGTAGCGGGCCAAGCGAAAGGCAGCGCTGAGGAGCAATATGTTGCCGTTGGCCTTGGCTCCAAACTGTTGTCTCTGAAGAACAGTGATCCAATCCATCCAAACTTGTTTGGCCGACAGTGATAGCATGAATCCGAACTGGCATTGAGAGGGCTTTCACGCATACATACGCATACTGTAATAAAGCCCAGTATAATCTAGCATATATGCATATACAAAGTAGATGGTGCATGAGGAGGTACACTGTGCATACGAAACGTGTGTCTCGGCCCCCGGTGATGCGGGGGCAGGCCACGCGAAAACGCGAAAACCGCGAAAACGCGAAAACGGCGGAAACAAAGTGCTTGGATTTGACACAGCTCACGGTTTTCTAGAACACCGCATCGGCGCGAAAACGGCGAAAACGCGAAAACGGCGAGTAGTTGGGGAAGAGTGCCAAGTATTTGCAAAACACCAGTTTCAGAAGAATGGAGAGTTGCAGAATAGGACTTTGTTCCTTTGATAATAAGCCTCAGTAGCACGCAAAAAGGAGAGTGTTGAAAACGTTAAACTGAGAACTAGACGACGGTTGGCCCGAGAGCGAGACATGTAATTGTCCAGCACTGTCGAAAAGATGTATAGAAAGAGAGAAAGAGAGGGTGGATGTGAAGGAGTGATAGTGTGGATGCGCAGGTGCAATATAGATTCTGTAGATGTATGGAGGTGGAGGTAGATCTGTGGATGTGAGCGTGCAAAGATGTAAATGCACAGAGACGAGAGAAAAGATATGTAGAAAGAAAGAAAGACAGGACAGATGTGAAGGAGCGACAGTGTGGATGTACAGATGTGATATAGATGTGCAGATGTGTGGGTGTGGTGCGGTGGAGAGGTAGATCTGCGGATGTGAGCGTGTGACGGTGTATATGTAGAGAGGTGAGGGGGTGTATGACGTAGATGCGTCGATGCAACGGCTGCGCAACGTCAACCTTAGCTGTGCAAGTACAATGCTGAAGAGGTTCAAATAGAACTGAAGAACGTACATTTCACACTGAAGTTTCCACGAGCAGGGCGACCTGAGAGTAAACGACGTGACGATCATGACAAGCGACTCGTGTATTCCAAGCGAACATCGTTTGTCATGAAGGTGTGAAGTACACACATACTAACGTCACGATGACTCTTTTGTGGCAGCCACTTATGAGTAAGCAAAGTAGCTAAAATTTGTCAACCTCTCAAGAGAGCCGGGTGGCGCCAGAGATGACTCAGCCGCGAGAGATGACTCATCCGCGTACTAAAGTTGTACTACAAAGTCGCCAGTTCTCAGCTTCCAGCTCCCCAGATACTCCGCGTCACAGCTTGCTCCGCGTACTAAAGTTGTACTACAAAGTCGCCAGTTCTCATCTTCTAGCTCCCCAGATACTCCGCGTACTAAAGTTGCACTACAAAGTCGCCAGTTCTCATTTTCCAGCTCCCCAGATACTCCGCGTACTAAAGTTGTACTACAATGTCGCCAGTTCTCATCTTCCAGCTCTCAGCTTCCAGCTCCTGCGATACTCCGCGTACTGAAGTTCTACTCGAAAGTCGCCAGTTCTCAGCTCCACAGATTGCTCCGCGCACTGAAGTTGTACTACAAAGTCCACAGTCCTGCAGAGGGTTGCGCCGGACAAACACAAATCGCACTCTCACCTGCATTTCGCGCACTCGACACGCACGATCTCCGCAGAGGGTTGTCCCGGACTGGGACAAATCGCACTCTCGCCTGCATTTCGCGCATTCGACACGCACGATCTCCGCAGAGGGTTGTCCCGGACCAGGTCAAATCGCACTCGCGCCTGCATTTCGCGCACGAACTAACTTAGAGTCCATCGCAAGCCCTTGGTTTCCAATCTGTCCTTGCGTCGCAAGAGCTCGTCGATTCCGCGCAAGGAGAGCCATGAGGCATGCCACGGCTCTTCAGTTTGATGGAGAGGAATGGACGTCGTCTGATTCTTGTTTTTCTTTCATCCCTGGGTACCCTCTGGATAGACTTGGTCACGTTATCTGGTCGTTCATGCGTAGTGCCTGTGATGAGGTGATATTCCTTTTGGATTGGAGATTAAGATCATTCTGATTCACTGACCTATTTACTAAGATTCGTGAGTTGAACTTAAACTTCAACCGTTGAGATTTAGTGCACAACTAAGGAGCATAATTGAAAACCCTCGAAAGTGGCGAAGACCAAGAAAACAACGACTGCGCGAAGCCGACACAAACGGCGAAAACTATGAAAATGGCGAAAACGACAAAAATGCGCAAACGGGCGAAAACGGCGAAAGCGACGAAAGCGGCGAAAACGCGAAAACGGCGAAAACGCGAAAACGGGAAAACGGCGAGAACGACGAAAACCGTTTTCTTGGTTTTCTCGTTTTGCCGGTTTTCTTGGTTGTGGTTTTCACGCTCAAAGGCAAGACAAGCAAGAAGACGTAAGCAAACTGGAAAAAGCTTCCACATGGGAAAACGCGAAAACGGTTTTCTCGGTTTTCTCGGTTTTGTCGTCGCATCGCGCGGGCCACGACGCAGGTTTTGTGTTCTTAGTGAGGAGGGCATATACACAGAACTAGTATGGCCAAACAGGCATGTCCATCCCCGCGCTGATGCCAATTGGTGAGTAGACACCCATCCAAACAATCACCGACCTACGTGGTGGGGTATGTGGCGTGGTTGTGCCGAGATCTGATTTCGCTCCTCAAAATGTTTCTGCGTGCTTCGCACAGAATAGTGTCCATGTTTGTTCAAACATGTCCAGGATGCCCTCTAGTAGCTCGCTGCGCTTGCTGATCCGGCACCCCAAAACTGACAATTGCTGTTGTCTTGGATTCCCTTGGAAGGAATCTTGCCAGGGAATATTTGAACAACCAAATTTCCGCCTTACCCATCTGCATGCACCACAATTGGGCATGAGTTGCGGCAACGCCGGTCGGGTGGAAGAACATGGGCCAGCTCATCTCTAAAGAAACACCTGCAAACTTCTGACAGGTGCCTGTCATCGAGAGAGTGTGTGTGTATGTCTGTGTCTTTGTCTGTGTCTGTGACTGGCCTCACGTCCAAGGGGGCTGCAACGCTGCAACTTTCGGGCAATTCTTTCATTCAATCAAGTCCGAGCTCATTGCAAAAATGAGTGAGAAGTGCAGTTTAGGCCATGGGAATGAATGGAGTTCCATCACATTGTCAGAGCTTGTGGAGTATCTGCCCAGCATCAGTTCAACAGGCTTCTTCGGTCATTTCAAGGTACCCTTACGCTGCTTCACCAACATACCAAGGACACATACAAAAGAAGGAGAAGTCCCACGGTCTCGCAATCCCAAGCAAGAATTGATGGACTCTCCTTCCGATGTTTATCTATATATATATAATATGCCACAAGAAAACAACAAGAAAAAACGAAACAGTTAACCTGTTGTTTGCCGCAATCGCATGCCTGCCTTTGAGGTAAATCTCCTCGAGCTCTGGACCGCGCTGGGCCACCTTGATGCTGGGTGCAGAGGCGTGCCACACGACCGACGTCACCAGCAAGAAGCTCAAGGACCTCAGCAACTGCCTTAAATGCGATCGCCTCCAACCCAAAAGCGATGGCCTCCAACTTAATATCAATAGCTTCCAACTTAG
>CAXAMN010015480.1:71513-123488 GCA_963970005.1 Durusdinium trenchii | reverse complement strand
CCAACTTAGTAGCGATGACCTCCAACCCAAAAGCGATGGCCTCCAACCCAAAAGCGAGGGCCTGCAACCTAATATCAATGGCCTCCAACTTAATATCAATGGCCTCCAACTTAGTAGCGATGGCCTCCAACCCAAAAGCGATGGCTTCCAACCTAAAAGCGATGGCCTCCAACCCAAAAGCGATGACTTCCAACCTAAAAGCGATGGCCTCCAACCTGCCCCAACCCTGCCATACTTGGGTTGGCTAAATGGGTGTGCTGAGAGAGTTCTGGGCATGTTCTGGGCGGACTGGGCAGATGGAGTATGAGGCATGTTGACGGCTGACATGGAATTTTCGCATCGCTTTGCGATGTTTCGGGATGGTACTGTTCAAGTAAGTAGAGTTCTCCTAACCCCACTGAAGGGTGCCGGGCCACACTTACGATTTCTTCCAACAAAGGATTCGGAGTAGAGCAACCTGGCGAGATGCTTTGAGGATGTGAGGTATGGGGACATGTTTGGAAGATTTGGGGAGGCTTTTTGGCGGGTCTTCGTCAGTGTTTGTGTTTATTGAAGCAGGAATGCAGCTTTCCTCCTCAACTACAGTATCTCCCTTTATTGCTTGTAGCTCTCGCGCTTCTGGCTCCCATGTGTTCCACCAGCCTTGCTTGGCAGATTAAATGTCAACCCCCTTCAAACGTGTATTCCACATCATTTCTATCCATTTTGGGGGACCTTTACAGTGATACCGATACCATCATCTGCCATCTGCAGTACCAGTACGGTGTTCATTGCTTTCCAGATTCCCATCTCGTCGCGAGAAAACCTATTTGAGACAACCGAGGGGCACGAAGAAGCAAAGCCAAGCGAGACTCTGCACTGCCAATGTGGACCGGTTCGGGTTCCTCAACGTCTGCAGGGCGTGTCCGCGCGAAAGTCTCCATCTATGTCTGAGGTCGTATCCCGAAACTTTGGTATGACCGCAACAGATTGAGTGTGATGCAGGGTCCTCTCCCGTCCCGCAAGTCCCCCGTTACCAGTTTCACTGGAGACTTGACGCTTTGAGCCACCAGTTGCCCTCTGGCAGTTGGGTGCTCATCGTTGCCTAGCTAAAAATACAATATGGAAAACACACACACACATGGCCACATATGGCCGTGGCTCCAAAAAGGGGGTTCCATCTAAGAGTCTAGGACCAGGAAACAACAAAGATATGCCAAAACTTGCGGATCCTTGTGTCCTACTTTTTGAGCACACTCATATTCATGTGTATCATATATATATATACTTAAATATACTTAATGATCGACTATATATATATATATCCTAAAGTTAAGCATCCGAGCCCTTCTGTCATGTTTTCTTGCAAATATGCACATACCGTTGCCAACATACTTCAGCTGCAAGGAACTGACCCCCCCCACGTGCAATCATTTCCTGATCCTGGACCATGCACCACTTGATGAGTAGAGTGAACTACAGTGGCCACTGGCCACTTGATCAAAGAAGCTCTTGGTCGAACAGGGGCTAGCGTAATTCAACCCACAACCACAGCCTGGGGGCACACCACATTGAGGGTAGTTCTCAATCAGTCTGACAATTGGTGAGTTTGTCCGTGCGGCGCGTTCTTCCGGAGCAGCAAGGAGAAGGTCGCGGAAACAAAGGGAGGTAGGAAGATGCCTGACCGAAGAGAGTCTCCCGTGACCACTAATGCGAGGAAAGGCAGGTGACTCTGGCAGATCCTAGAATTTAGACCGTGAACATGGAATAATCTATCATAAACTATCTATCTAAATAATATTAAATAGTATATATTATACACTACGCTCATTTCATCTCATTTCTCAAGAGTTCCCTGAGGCTCCATCGATTTACGACACCTTTTTGAGTGTTCTTTTGAATAGAGAACTTAATTACTGACTTATGGCCTCATGGATAGAATTACCTAGGACCTAGGTCCGGTTTTGTTGCAGCGTCGGTGACAAGGTGGGAATTTGCTCGCACAGAAACCGGCTGCAAAGACCTTCCGAGAATAATGGACACTAACTAGGGAATCACGAGCCCTCTTGACCTACGGTACTCCTGAGAACGGTTGGTTGCATCCACTGGTTTGTGTCCTTCAAAAGACATCTCTGGGACAAAACAAGTATGTTGAGGATCGCTCCAAACTGTGAGATGATCCTTTGAGCGCTGCTTATCCTTCAACAAACAACCATCATGCGAAGAATCGTCAGTCAACCACTGAAGCCACACCAATGTGGGTCATCTTAGTACTTAGGCACATTATGTGGTTGCAGTCCAGTCTAGTGACGTCATGTTGATCTTCTCAAACCAAGTATTTTTGGATGCCCAGGCGACCCAAAAGCAGCCGCACGGACGGCCTAAACGCAGAAGGACATCCGGAACGCCTTCACCTGAAGCGAAGGTCTCGTCTCGAGGTAGAATGCAAGCGAGGCAAATTGTGCCCTCGGGGGGCCGCCTAATCGGCGAGCACCCATATCTACAACACATGTATAGACATATATACACACACACTCTTAAGGATCTGCCAGCCCTCGAGATGCAAATCCCATAATTGCCGTAGGCTTCCACATGGTCCCTCACTTCACTCAATCCCTGGTGCGATACCAAGGGAAAGAAAACTAGGACCAGGACATACGAGGACTTCAAGGAAAAACCAACTTCCTTTCAGATTTCAACATCTTTCAACCAAGTATATAACAAGAAGCTACTAGTAGCAAAGTGCATTGCTACTAGGAACAAGGGCATTACCAATTAAAAAACATAGTTTCTATCCGGTCCACCTATTAAAAACACGCCTCCCCCCTAATAAGGATCAAAACCCAAAAGTCACCCGAAGGGTCTTGCTTTTCCCCTACAAAAACCTTTATTGGAATAGTGATTCTTCATTAGACTAACAAGTAAAGCTTCCGAAAGGTGAGGTGGGCAGTTACGGTTGTTATTTGGAACCTAATAAAAAACTCCTCCAAAATCGGCCATGTTGGTAGTTTAGTAGCGGCTTGAAAGGGCGATAATTTAACAACAAATATAAACCGTATTTAGGGGGTTCCAACATGTTTTTCTTTTTTTAAATAGGGGTCCGTTTTTAAATAGGTACTCGGGATTACTAGTAGCTAGAAGCTATATACTTACTAGTAACAAGTGCATCGCAACTAGCAACAAAGTGCATCGCTACTAGTAACAAGGCCATTACTACTAGTAGCTACAAGCTACTAGTAACAGGTTCATCCCTACTAGTAGCAAGGGCGTTGCTACTAGTAGCTAGAAGCTACTAGTAACAAGTGCATCGCTACTAAGGGCATTACTACTAGTAGCTACAAGCTACTAGTAACAGGTTCATCCCTACTAGTAGCAAGGCCGTTGCTACTAGTAGCTAGAAGCTACTAGTAACAAGTGCATCGCTACTAAGGGCATTACTACTAGTAGCTAGAAGCTACTAGTAACAAAGTGCATCGCTACTAAGGGCATTACTATTAGTAGCTAGAAGCTACTAGTAACAAAGTGCATTGCTAGTAGTAACAAAGTGTTCCAGAAATACGCTACCCATATCGTTTCAACCGCCCAACCATGGCTCTTTTCTTCCCGCATGTCAAGTCTGACAAAGGGTCCGAGTGGCCGTGCTTGTTCCCCCTCCGCATGGACAGCCGTCCGTAGATCAATCCTGCGAGACAAATCAGCGTGAAGAGACTGCCCACCGTCACGAACTTCTTAGCCTCAGCATCCAAAGGAAGGATAGGAGCAAGGACGCTACTAGGAACAAAGGGCATCGCTACTAGGAGCAAGGACGCCATTAGGGGTTCCTCGCCTTAATAATAGGAGCCAGAAGCTACTAGGAACAAAGGGCATCATGTGTTTTTTGGACTTCCGTGGCAGTCTCGGGACTCCGTGTTTCGCCCTCAGGTTGTTCTTTGGGTTCTCTTTCTTTAGACATCTTGAGACCTTACCTTTTTCATCCCCGTTGCTACCGAGAATAAGAGGTCGTATGCCAAAAAAGGCAGAGGTGTTTCTTATGCTATACAAATGAGTCATACAAAATGACCAAAGCATGGTTGACCACCCCCATTTTAGATTGTCGGTAGCAACGGGGATCCTTCTTCGTTTCTTTCTTCCTTTCATTGTCAAACATGCACAAATTCATGCCTGCCAGCCCATGTCAGGTCTGATTACTGTGCGTTGGTGGCATTGGTCTGTCAAGTGCATCTGATGCAGTTTATAACCCCATCCAATTAACTATATAGTTAATCCTTTTCTGTATGGCAAAGCGAACGCAACCTGACTTCAGCTTGCTTGAGCTCGCCCACCTGGCTCCGGTAGAGCAAACGCTTGGGGTCGAAAACGTGCAACGTGGGCACGTCACGAACCCGGGAGCTGCCGCCAGAATCCTGGAAAGCAGTCCAATGTAGTGATGCAAATGGGTTCAATGATGTTCATTGAACCTGCTAGCAGCTAGCGATCGAATCCAACCTAATAGCGGGAAAACGCAAAACTGGAATTGAAAGTGGATGTAAGTAAAAGACCCTCTGAGACAGTGCCACGTGGGTTTGTATGCATCCCACAATACTGTTCAATTCCCAATTCGCAGTTTATATAGGGGTTTACAAAAGGAGTTCAGGTACAGTAGAATAGAGAGACATTTGCTTGTAATTATATTTCCATATGTTTCTCTTTGACTCAAGGTCTCTGGAGAGTTGGTCCGCCTCAAGCATGACCAATCCCTACCTACTAATTTCATTTCTCTTCTAGTAAAGAAGGGGACCCCCAAACGAACTGTGAAGCTACGACAGGAAATCACTTCTGCTTCGGCTGGAGTCTCCTTTAATGATGTGAGCACTGTTGTTGTTTCAAACCGGGATCCCCAGCTAGGGATGCTGATTTCGTTTCAGTGGTTAGGGATCGTATTTATCTTTCTGTTCTGAGGGATGTAACACTGACCTCTGACAACTGACAATCACAAACCCATGGAAGTCAAGGTCACTGGAAAAAGAACATAAAGAACCATGAGGAAGAGAGGCAGGGAGAAAGAGAGAGAGAGAGCATCGAAAGTCATCGCATACGGTCTCCCTGTGGTCTACTTACGCCCCCAAAGCGGGGAACATATACATATATATTGTAGTATATATTGTATTTTGCAAGGCCTTCGCACCAACAGCACTGCTGTCGCCAAGGTCACCAAGACACTGCAACAAAACAAAATCCTTGGATTGCGTCCAGCCGGAGCTGTCCTTGGTGCTTTGCGAGCCAAAGGAGTTGGATTCTTCCGTCTTGTGCCTGGCCAGGTGGCTTTGAGCCAGCAATTGCAACAACACATCATAAATGATAAAACCTATATATATATATATAGTTTTTGCAAAAAGCAAATGGATATATGATATATATACTCTAATCACATATGTCGGAATGGAAACTCACATCACATCGTCACACAACAAATGCAACACCCTCTGGTGCAGGCAGACTATAAGGTCCATTTGCAAGATGAGAGACGTGCAAAGTTGGAGGCTATTCCAAAAAAAACATCGCTAGTAGGATGGAGGCCATCGCTCTTAGGGGCCAGAAAACAAGGATTTGCCGACTGACCACTTGATCGCCGAACTTATCGCACCTCTTCCAGCCGAAGTTTCGTGGCTAAAACCTCAGCCTATGGTCTCCCTCTCTCTCTCTCTTTCTCTCCACCCGACGGTTGCCAACAACATTTGTTGGGAGACCTGCGCCAAATCACCCGCTGGCTGGGCCTGGTCAACCGCTGCGAGGAGGGGTGCATCAAACTGTAGGGTCTTGCTCCCAGCAGCCTGGCGGCACTAGGACGATGTACTTGGAGGATGGCCTACACTACACTTGATGTGTTCCCCCACCGTAGCGGCACAAACATGGAGGCCGCCTAGCTAGCAAAGGAACATCATGTGTAAAGCCCCGTCCTGGGTGGAGTGCAAGTGGTCAGTATCACTAGAACCGAGGTTTATGCTTTTCCAGCTGCTGAGATTTTTTCACTGGTGGAAACAGCTGATTCTTGTTGTCAGTCCTGCTCCAAGAATTGACTTGCGGGCCTCTGTCGAAGCTGCTGCGTTTAGTTCTGATCCACAAGCATCATGTGTGTGATGAGTACTATTTAATATACTTCCTTGTGCAACATGCGTGTGTGTGTGTGTGTAAAGAAAGAACCCATGTACTTATATATTGCCAAGACGCACTTCCATGACCTTCCATGTGTATATATATATTTATACATATACACTAGAGATGTCTCGATAGAGTCTACTTCCGGATAACATAGTCCACAAACCGACACAGTATTTCTCATTTTGGTCTCACGGAACGCCCTCCCAAACGCCGCAGACTCGCCCCCGAGCGAAAGGTCTTGGTTCGCACCACTCGCCTTGGCCGCCGGGGCTCCTGCGACCCTGGGCCTTCCAGATCCGCCCAGCCGTCTGACAGAGAGGTGAAGCCACTGTCCTTGGACTAGAAAAGGAAGAACGATGTTTTAGTGTCTATTATGCTTGGCCTTTGGTTGTCTACACACCAAGGTTTGAAAACTACTTGCACCTATATTGCGCTCCTGGTACTCGAGGGATTTCTAGACCATTCAATATGACAGTATAATTTGTGATCTTCAAAAAAAAGGACCTCACCCTCTGAAACGACTCCAAATGATACAGTACTTCTGCGTGTCTATGGATCGCCGGAAGGTGGGTTATTGATGCCTTAGGTAGTTTTTGCTTTCTTGTTTAGTTGTATGTAGCTTCCCCTTGAATGGATATGATGACAAAACACACAACGAGTACTCGAAATATGCGCTGCTGATTTTGAATAATTAACCAACCAACCCTCTTGGTTCTTCAATTCGTTTCGCCTCGGGTGAGTTTGTGAACATTGCATTTAAACATTATTTGCAATTTGCCAGAATGGATTATTTTGGTTGCCTGTGCATGCTTCGGCTTCATTTATACCCATCTCTACCCTAGCCATGGGTACATAACTCAGGCAACCGCTTGTCCTTCACTTGTTGATTGCTTTGGGCTTTCTCGTACTCCTGGTAAACAATGCAACAATCTCACTTCGCAAGTTCCTTTTCTCGGCTCTGAACAAAACTGCCAGGACCGGGAAGAATCATGATAGATTGCTTGCAGATCCTTTAGACCAGGACTTGCAACAGTTCAGGAGGTGTCCGCATGTTGAGATGATTCAGTATGTTGGTCTGCCCACATATTGGCAGATCTGATCGTTGGTAGTCTTGGATCTTTTGGCAGTAGTAAAGCATCCTACAGCCATTGTTGATGTGCCGATGTTTCCTTTTTGCTGGACTTAATCCTTCAACGTGTCACCGATCACAAATGGTCTGATGGTGATGTTATTCGTAGCACATGTTGTCGATACACGTTTCTCTATGACATGGTCTCGTTTGCTCATCTGGCCTCGCCTTTCCAGGCTACTGTTTCTTTTCACCAAGTCAATTAGGGCAGCCGCTCCTTTTTTCTCTATCAAATTAAGGGTTCGATGCTGGTTTGATTGAGCTACAGTTTAGAAAAGAATCATCAAGGAATTCAAGTGGTTTTGCTATGGCGTGGAAGGAAACTGCAAGTTTAGATTCCATGTTCACGAGGACTTCAGTCAGGTTCTTCTGACAGCTTCACTTGTACCGAAAAAGTCTGAAGACCCTAACTGTGAGCATCGTGCTTGATCAATCCTATGTCACACCTGAGCGGCGGTCAAAAGGTCGTGTAATTGGCCTATGTCGTAAGGATTTGCTTACGCATGCACTTACGCAATGCTTACGCGCCCCAGGTTTTATCTTACGCGTGGGAAAGGGACTTATTTGAAGCTTACGCGCTCTTACGCGAAACATAAACTTTAACCACACCACAGCGGCAGCTTACGCGCAAATTGTTTTCCAAGCAGAAGTTATGCTCAAGAACTGTCAGACGAGTCGGCAGAAGATGAGGAAGAAGACGAATCAGAGGCATCAAGTTCTTGATCACCAGGCTGAGGGGTGCGCTGCTGGGTCATCTTCCGTCTTCTCTTCGCACATGTAAAAGAGCTTCGAACTATTCCATCATGTAAAAGAGCTTCAGCTTCTGATACTGACGGGCAATGCGCTTGGAAGGTTTCAGAAATAGTTTGTAGGACGCGCTGTCTTTGTCGCCATTGCAGTTCAGAGAAAGGCTTTGCTTTCGGAGGCATTGTGGGCAAGTACTCACAAACACAAAGTAGGCTTACGCGGAGCTTACGCGCAGCTTACGCGGATTATCGTGCATCGCATCTCTCTAAAAGTTGCATTGATGGTTGATAGGCCATGCTCTCTTGCCCTTTGGCCAGTGAACCTTTGGCCAGTGCATCTTGATAGGCCCACCAGCAAATAAACAACAGATTGGCTCTTGAACAAATGCATTTGACTGCAACTCAACATCTCCCTGATCAAGGCTACAGCTATTCCAAACATGGTTTTCAACTTTCTCGACTATGCTTATGCAACATGTGATCTGAAAAATCTGCTTACGCGAGCTTACGCGACTCAGTCTTTGGCTTACGCGAGAAAGCCTTATGACAAGGCTCTTTCATGTCACAATTAGGCGGGTTTTGACCCTTGCTCACCTGGAACCTCAATCTGCGTTTGCCAAAAGAACTGGACAGGTTGAAGGTTCACTTGGCCGTGGGTGGATTGGCCCTTTGGAATCCTCTAAAAAGCACGTCAAGCAGGCCACCCTCACCCACCTTCACACCTTCGAAACCAAAATAGCAGTTGATTTCTGAGGCAAACTCATTTTGCCAATATCTACAATACGAGCAGCGGACAATACTACTTTTATAGCCAGAGACCATTTAAGAAGACATGAGTTTGGTCTAAGCCAGACAGGGAGGAAGCAGGGTCTTGGGTAGATTTCCGCCCTACACCCGCTCATTGCTTCTTCTGAATGACTATCGATTTGGTAGGTTCATATCTCTTTTCAATGTTTCTTCAAGCCGTACTTTAGATAGGATGTCGGCACATCGACGTGCAAGCTAGCTTGATGTCGCGGTCTTGCCCAGTGGCCATGGTGTTGCTCCGCCGCAACTCCGAGCTGTCGTCTGTGGCGGAGGCCTCCGGATCAAAGGTTTTTTGCAGATTGGACCTTTCTCTCCACTAGGAGCAAGGACGCTACGAACTGGGCTCCTGGCGTTACTACTAGGAACAAGAAGCTAGGACCGGGCCCCCCATGCCTCATCAATGCACTCTGCAAGTTTGCCTATCCGAACCATGTTCTTGGGCGTCTGGATGTGTCTGGGTCTGAGTCATGCAATTTCTCCTTCTACTTGCTATAGTCACTTTAGGATGGTGGCACAGTTAAAAGTTAACAGTTGTCCACGCTTCCTCCTTCAAGACTTACCCACAATGCAATGTATATGGCACAGCCCGAAAGTGAAGACTGATTCATTTTGGAGGGTTGCCTTCCTAGGGCTCTTTGAACCCAGCTGCCTCAAAGCAGCTAGAACCACTCTGAGCGGATTGCGATGACCAGAATCCATTGAGGCAAAGGCATGACGAGTGACCAGGGTGACCCAAATGATTGGTGCAAACATGCGCAAACGCAATCCCATGGTTGTTCACGCTGGCCCCACCAGGTGGACATCATTCGGCAAAACATCGCCAAATTCATCTGGAGGGACCTTTAAGACTCGAGTTGTAGTTGCAGCACAAGACCGGCACAAGTCGCAAGGCTCGCGCCTGCAAATTTCGAATCATCTCGCGCAAGGCTCGCGTCTGCACTACTTGGTACAAACCTGCCAGCACGATGGACCTCAGCTCTCATCTTGCTTCTTCTGCCAACCTTCAGTGGATGTGTCATGCAAAACCTGAGATTCCCCAAGCCCCGGATTGCCAAGCTGTCAGCTATTGGTCCAAGAAAGTACAAACCCCATTTTCCTTCCCTAGCTTCCTTGCTTCACCCCTTCGTCATTGGAAGCGGATTCTTTACATTTTTCGGGGATCTCAGAACTCCCCGCCCCCCGCCCACTTTCTTTGTCCTTTGCCACGTCGGTGACATCTCCATATTAGTTTCCTGATGGTTCTTCCTCATCCAAGCGACTGAAAGAGCAAACAAATCGCCCAGGACACCGAGAAAATAAAAATGTCAATGTAGCGCTCGTTGGAGTTCTCGGGTGACGGGAAACCCTCCACGAGGACTGCCACCTGTGTGGGCGCTTGCGATGAAACATGCGCCCCAAAGCACAGCGCGATACATGTCATAAAGTATTGATGTGAGGCCAGGCCTTGACTTGCGAGACCTGAGAAACCGATTAGAGGATATTGTTTTATATGTTGGTTGGACACCAAGCCACTTTGGCAGCCTATGCGTATTAATATTATTTGCACACTTACACACACAGGTCCTTGCCTTTCAACGGCAAAGTTTCATCAAAGAGCTGTGCAAACCACAAACAAATCGATGCATCAGAAAATCACAAAACCAATCCAAGATTCAACTCTCTAGCCATATAAGGTCAGCCAGCAATGGTTCAATGGTTCTGATGGCCATGAACACCGTCCGCAACATTGAGTTCCTGTGAGACACAAGATCCACTTCAACCCCAACAAAAACAGTTTATGCTCCAATCAAGCAGGCGGTTGGAGGCATTTGAACGCCAATTTTCCGATGGCTGTGACCGGCTGAGACCAGGTCCAAATCTCTGGTGGACTGCGGTGACAGTCCTATCTGAGCGGGGGGGAAGTTACCAGGCGATCATACTGATACTGGCGATCATAAAGCTACCAGAAACTACTAGCAATGGCCCCCAACCTAATAGGAATGGCCTCCAACACAATAGCGATGGCCTCCAAGTCCACAGACCTAAAGGATGTACTGCCGACTTGTCGGATCTAAGGACTAAGGACCAAAATCCTCACTTTTGATTCGCCTTTGGAAGGGATCTTTATCGAGAACCTGACACCAACATGCACGTGCACAAAAGGCCCAAGCTGCTACGAAGCCGAAAAGCAAGGTGGACTTGAGGACAGTGCTCTGTGCCTTGAGGATGAGAAAAAAAGAAACGTCGTTTTTCAATCCCAGTGCATCACACGAACCCTTCTCCTGATTCCCTCATACCCGAATGAACAAAGCCACCTCCGCACAATGTGGGTTTCTGAGGGAGTGCTTACATATGCTTACATTAAAGTGAAGGCATTGGTCATCATAATGCAGAAGTTGAAGGATATTCGGCTCTTCCAAGATGTTCCAGCCAGTATTCCCAAGCTTTGTAAGGTCTCTACTATCGGATTCTACAATACGTCTACAATCCGTTTCAATTCCTTCTCAACACAATGGCAAAGGATCAATGCAGCAATGCCATTGTCTTCTTCTTCTTCTTCTTCGTTTCCTTCTTCTTCTTTTTCAGGGCAAGCGGTGATTCAGCCTAAACACAAGCATTACATCAAACACAGAAATACTGTCAGACTTGGCGCCATTATTAGGCATCTTGAAGAATCAAAGAGCACTTGCAGCGTCGGCCCAGTTCTCTTTCCTAAGACAAACATGTTTTAAGCTAAGCAACCTTCTTTGGGTGAGCTCTTGTTTGACAAGCTTCAACCATTCCAAAAGGACACTGTAGAGAAATTGGGATACGATCTGGCCAAAATGGCTTCAATTCCACCATTTGGGCGTCGAACCGTTTTTTCGGCACCGAATCCGTGGTGTTCATTCACTGAATGTCTGGCCCAGTTTGTGGTCATATATGTGTGGGAAGCCACACATTGGCACAAAATGGCACAAATGCACAAGCAATCTTTCAGTCTTAGACATTGGTAATCATTGTTAGAAGAACCGCCATTGATCACTCAATCCCCTGCTTCTCATCTGCATGGGCCCAGCCTCATCCAACGTCTCGCTCAGAAGGTCCCGCAGATTCTCCCGCCTGAAATCGATAACCCAAACGGTTTGGTCTCAAAGCTAGAGACGTGGTCCGCCAAAACGTCCTATCTCCTTACAAACAGTTATATTTATATATTAATTGTATTATAATATATATATACAGTATATAGTTATATATATATAACTGTATAACCTTTGTAACACTGTAGAATCATCAATTTTGTAGTTCCACGAAGATCGTTGACCTCGAAAGCATCGGGAGATTGGATGTGGATCCAATTGTGGACCACAAGACTTGCCTCCTAGATGCTCCTCCTAGTTTGGTGTCCATCCCCTTGGTCCCCATCGACCTCACGGAAAGTACGGACAAGCCATTGATGCATCGCCCTGCTGTTCCGATAAATGCTCCCTGTGTAATCCTTGTGTCAATGTTTCTTTCGGGGTGGACACAAAGATCTAGCCAAACTGTGGACCCCCGTCATGTTACTACAACACCCTTACATCATTTTGCGCCCTTCAAACAGTTCGATATCTCAACACCCACAAATAGACCCAAATAGGTGCTTTTCTTGCCAAGAATGTTTGCATGATTCGTATGTGGAGTGTAACGCATATTCAAGACCCGTCCCACATAGGTGTGGTGTTGGTGAAAAATATCGCACCTTGTCTCCATGTAGCTATGCTTCATTTGCTCCTCATGCTGCAGCTGAGAACGGCCTAGGCGCGGCAGCTCAGCTGAGATCTCTGCGTGTTTTGGCAAACAATTGGTAGAACTCACCCTCTCGTGCAGCAAGAAATGCCACTTTAGCTGTCTCCTGGCACTGCCTGCCAGTTCCAAAGATAAGTCAACACTGGAGTTCCTATTCACTGCTGTTCAGCACTGTTCAGAGTGTGTATATATATATATATATTATATATATGTACAGTATATATTCATGAATATTAAGTCTACTCACCACTACATCCCTGGACTTCTGGATTCACTTCACATCAAGACTATACCAATCGGATCCTGGAAGCCACAAAAACCAAACACAACGAACACGTTGATTCATGTCCAAATGCATAGCAGGTGTTTCCCCTAGCTACTAAACAAGAAGACATGTCACTTGAGCCTTGGGTTTTTGGATCAGGCTTCGCTCCCTTGGCTGCCCGGCTA
This sequence comes from Durusdinium trenchii, assembly GCA_963970005.1. Classification (NCBI taxonomy): domain Eukaryota; class Dinophyceae; order Suessiales; family Symbiodiniaceae; genus Durusdinium; species Durusdinium trenchii. The sequence continues at coordinate 110,492 of CAXAMN010015480.1, read as the reverse complement.
AGGCTTTCATCATGCATCACGCGGCTAACATGAAGAGACTGGTCATGCTGAGTCTTGCTCGTCAGAATGGCTTCCTGGGCACTACGAAGGCACAAACATTCCGTGACGTACCAAAATTCTACAACATTGCCACATTAACTCACTTCAGTGTCACAAGAAGATTGTAAGAGGATTCACATAGGCTCACCCTTACAATAGACAGCCGTGACAAACCTCCCATTCCTTTACGGGCGCTGAGGGTAGCGACTCTAACGACCCCAACGATCCACCGGGGAGGAGCGGAAAAGTATATAAATCCCGAGGGTACTGCGTCTCACCACAAAACACCTCGGAAGATGCCAACCTGCTAAACCACACAGTTAAAATGAAAACATCAGCACCTAGTCACGCAAACCATTGGCAACCCAGCTTTTTTCTCAGAATCCGAGCCCAAGCTGCTCCGACTGATCCCCCCAATCCATGCGCGGGCGCCTCATGGTGCTTCACCCCGTGGTGTAGCGCTTCACTGTGTTGCACCTGGGTGACCTTCATGGATTCCAAGTGGAACCTCCGGCCATGGTGTGACACCCCTTGAGAAAGCACCAGTTGAATGACGTGTTCTCTGGATTCAACAACCTGGAGTGCCTTTGAGTGCCTCAAACCTTAACCCATGTCTGCATTCCAGCATACAAACATCCTCAAACATCTAACACCCAACCGCCAGGCAATCTGGTTCCAGTAGGGAAAGTACTACAGCTTTACCATGCTTCATCGCTGAAGAGAAACCTACACCTCAACTACTTCTGAAGGAAAGTTACCATGTTGACTACATTAGAAGTTCCAGGAGCCAATTTTCCAGCCTCATGGGTAAACAAATGTAACCAGGATTGTTTGATATTGTCCATCCATAGCTACGATTGCCCTTTCGAAACCTCTGTGGAGAAACATCAACCACTAAAAGCTTACTTTCTCTACAGAATTACAGAACCATCTGTTTTGATGAGTTCCTTGTAGTCATTTGCATGCTGTACATAATATAATGATGTATGCATCTAGTATCAAACCGGCCTTTCTCCTGCTTCCAGTGAATGGTGATGTTGCTTCCAGCTATCTCGAACGCTCATGATACTGACGCCCATGTCCAGGAGGCCCATGGGATTTACCAGGACTTCCTCCGTGCAGGCTCGGCTGTGAGGGCTGTCATGTGGGTGTTCATCCACATTCCGAGTTTCCTGAAGGTTCGTTGCCCCAGGAGCCCCTAGTAGCGTCCTTGTTCCTAGTAGCGATGCCAGGAGCCCCTAGTACCACCAGGGACAGCATCCGGAAGAACCCATGGCACTTACCACCTGCTTCCTTCATACTAGCCGCGGGAACCAGAGTGGGCAGAGTCGGGTCAAACAAACTGGCTGGTGCTCAAACCAGTGGCAGTTGCTTCGCCATGCTCGTATTGGTATGAGAGGCTCAGTGGTCCCTGACCCCACCAAACCATACTCTTCAGCAATTGTCAGTTTAGCGGACCCTTCAATGTCTATAACAAAACAATCCCTTCGTCACTCTGTCTTGCCCGACCTTCCTGAATGCAACTCTTGGATTTGCTCAAAGCGGTTCTACTGTGGCTGTGACTATGAATTGGGGTACGGCACCCATCATCTTTACCCACCCGTCATCATTCCCAACCTCTATTGCTCTATTGCAGGTACAAGAATTGTGTTTTGTTGCTTTATGCGGCCGGAATAGAGGGAAGTAGTGAAGTAGTGAAGTAGTGTGCTCAAACCTTTAGGAATGTCTAGCCAGGCCCCAACTACCACAAGGCTGGAATCCTGTCGGCATGCAGCAACCCAACCCAAACATAGGTAGAAACCCAGCACCCACAGCAAAGGAGTTACTGTAACCTCGCCTTGAAGACCATCGATGAATTTGAGATCCGAGAAAAGTATCACGTGTCTGCCTATCTGCCTGATGTCATGTCACACTTGATTTTCTCTGGTCTTACTAGTCCATGCCATAGACTTTGGGTTCTGGAGAGATACATGTCCATGGGATTTTGGGCCATGAGCACCCATGAACCTTTGATCTTCAAGGCCTCAGAATCCCCTCAAGAGAATGAATATGTCTCAAAAGAAGGCTTCGGAGATCGCAACACTCAGAGTTCTACCAGCTCTTCCGATCCGGTGCTGCTGAGGGTCCAAGATCGCACCAGCAGCATTCTGAATCATGGTCATGGCACGAAAAAGGCGGTGGAAAAGAAAACCCACTGTGAGTTTGACATGGTCTAAACCTGGGAGAATATGGTATGTGACCCGTTACGGCCCCGGATGGTCTAAACCGCGGGCAAACTTCGGGGTCCGATTTGACTCGCCCCAAGTGGTCCTTAGGGAAACGGTCTAGTGGGACCAAGGTCTTCCCAGAGTCCCAGTTCTGATTCCATTGTTGGGGACGGCACAGTGATCACCAGTGGTACTGAAACCCCCAGAAAAGAAACCACCTGCAGCATACATGTGGCTTGAAGACTGGTTGGCTCCCAACCAGCTGCCAGGCCATGAAGTTACTTCGGCTATCGTCCTGGCTTTCTTGCATCTGGTTTGGAGTGCCAATCTACAGTTGATGCAGCTCTGATTGAGACACCCACCATTTGCAGGGCTATCCAAGCTGGTGCAGTATCGAGGGAGAGAGTTTTGATCAGCAACTATTTTGTTTGTTGGCTGCAAAACTGTTCTTGAGCTTGAAGTTCCAAATCATAGTTTGAGCCTGGACTGAAGGCCGGGCAGTATTTCAAGACGCTCCACTTTGTTCCTGGATAGCATGACCTTGTTGGGTCAAACCAGAGATTCTCGGGGGAACCAACAATTCCAATAGATTAGGACGCACGTTGGGTTCCAAGGAGGTGCACTTCATCCTTGAGCCATGGATTAAGTGCATCTGGACAAGTACAAGGCACCCTTTGACCCATAATGTAGCTCGTCAACATAGAAAGACCTGATAGACCTGATAGATAGATGTTGACATGGTCTTGCCGCAGCTGTCTCTTCATCTTTCACAACCATTCATAACCAGGATGCGCTTTTTGTTCCAAACACATGATTTCCCATCACATCGGCAACTGGACGCACTGGCAAAGTGGATTATCAACAACTTTTGCACCTCGTAGGTCCCCAACACCTATTCTAGAATCTCCATGATCTTTGCCTGCCCCTTATCCGAGTCCTTTCCGTGTTTTGCCATCGACGCTTGATGAAAAATGCCGAAAAGAAGCCGGTTCCGCTCAATGAATCGCCCAGTGAGCCCCAGTGACAGGGGAGCCAGTTCAGGAAAAGTGAGTCGTCAAAGTGAGTCTCGAACATTCTACTGAGTCCAATGAGGCCAATGAATGGGCCCTTTCGGCGTTCAATGTGAAAAGAAACATGTGACCAAATGGTGACGTGAATATCCGAGAAACCTGAGAAGTTTGTATTCTCTTCTGAAAGAACTTGTTAATTCTGCTCCAATCTTGGGGACTGAAACCCTGTTCGCTTTGGTGATCTCCTTCTCTTTGGCATCTGTAGCACTGAGCTTTAACATTTCCTCAGAGTTCAGGGCACGTTTGAGAGGAATCGATGCAATTCTGGATGTGAATCCAAAGCTTCATACAATTTCCACACTGGCAGTAAACCCCATATCACACACACATATATATATATAGTAATATATATATATATATTATATATATATGTTTATTTTTTAAATGTTGTATTCGTATGTTTTTGTATTCAATCCTGTCCTCATCTGTCATCTTCCTAGGGCTTTACGACTTACAGAACATGTCAACCTTTTGCATGACCAAATCTTGAAACTCGAAGGCACAGTCAGACCCTGAGTCTTGCTAGCATGTGGTCCACAAGTCCACGAAACCCAAGTCAATGGTCTTGGAGTGTCGAAAGGCAACTGATCCATGCTGGTGTGTACATGTTGTTAATACTGCAAGATTGACCCCAATACTTACCAGGTAAACATGGTAAACCACCTATCGCGTGCTCTGAAGGGACCACAGTCCAGCATACGAGGTGTGCGCAAGCCGAAGCCAATGAGACAAAGTCCGACCCAACAGGCTGAACATCACTGGGCACTGTATCCCCTTCAAATAGAAGGGACCAGCCAGCATTTCACTTGGATGGCTCGAAATCCAACAGAGTATCTGTGTTCACAGCCTCTCTTCAACCTCAAAAGTTCCGAATGGGATTGTTCGGATCACGCAAAACCCAAGTCAGGTGAAGGGATCCACGGCATTCCTAAGAGAGTTTCAAACCATTAATGCACCTCGGCAATCCAAAGCAGCTGGCCTGCCAAACGCACGCCACACATGAGAGAGCCAACTTCCTCTTCTTTCCCAAAACCGGTCCCAACTCCCGGCTACAGTGCTGCTCAGCTCTCTACCAGGGTCCCGAACCCGCGGTCTCTACCACTTGGTCCAAGAGACGTAGAAGCGGCGTTTGGGCCAACCGGCAATGTCCAGCACCTCCGTGAGCAACGTTCGCACCTGGGAGACCAACGAGCAACGCATGAGAGGCATTGAGAACGGTGTCCAGGAGCACATGGAGTCATAGAAAGGGGGCAGGATTGAGTTTGGGAACGTTCTTTTGAGATCCTTGGAGATGGTGCCTACAGTCGAGGATCGATGGATCTGTTGCCGTTTCACATGTTTTGCTTTTTTGTTGACTTGGTGACTTGGCATAGGCCCAGGCTTAGGAGTGAAGGGACTTGCCGTTGCAAACAACCCCGGCGAGGTTACAGTTCGATTCTCTTCTGTGCATTGTTGCAAACATACCTGATTAGAGAATTAATCATAATTTGGGGTCGTCTCCATAGAACGCTTTCAAGACATATGTCCGCAGAGAATCTGGAAGTCAGCCTACATTGGGGTGATTGGACAGTCCCAACAAATCCAGATATCCGCGTGGAACACCGCACAATGGTAAGTCATGGTTACGCCAGGCGAATGCTACCCAAACACAAGCTCTTGAAAACTGCTATCATCTGCTATCCTTCCAGCTACCTGAGTTTGGTGGATGTATAGCTGGCCAGCCAACCTGAAGAAGTACCTAAAGTAAGCGCGCTCCTGGTCAGTGGGGGCAAAGCCAGCACTCTGAGCTTTTGTGGAAACAAAGGCCCAGGCCATCTTGCCGCGCTCGACGGATCAATCATGCCCCATAAGGTCGTTCCACAAAGGTTCCCGATGGAATCTCTGATCTCAACGAGAATGACGGTGAGTATTTCAAGGAGTCGCCATGCTATGGTCAAACTGTGTGACAATGCCAATGCTTAATACCCAACCCCGTGGGGTAAGAGTAACACTTAAACTTATCTGGTGGACCCCTCCTTTGATGGGACACAACAACAACAAAACACATAAAATAAACCGAGATCATCCGAGATCCATTTCTGGCCAGGCCCTTTGAAGACAATCCTGTGGACAGGTGAATCTTTTGGGTCTCACTTTGGTTTGAGGTCTCGAGAAACATCTCCAAAGCCTGAACACTCACTATGCGCCACTGGTCCAAGATGCTGTGATGACCTCCGGCAATGGAACCGAGCGATTGGAGTCCACCGGGCGCAAATGCAAGATCTCATCTCCTGCAATGCGAATCGGAGAACAGTGTTTCACATCATCTCACAAAATCTCACAACTGTCATGTCGCGGTGCTGATTCTGGCATAAGTTCAGACTGCTAGCTGCTAGTCAAAGGTTTGTTGTGTGGGTCACTGAAGAGCCTACAAAAACCATGGGTTTTGTTCTCGCGGCCTGAAAAAAATAAATCAGCAGCACCAAGACTACATGCTTTGCAATAAGCTTCACTCAGCTTCAGCGAATAAAACTCCGCTTGTGTCATCATTGCGACAAACACCAGTTTTCTGGACTGCCCTGGTTAGTCAGTGTTCCTAAACACCAAGTGTTTTCGGCTTTGCCAGAAAATTGATTGTTACCGTAGCATCGTGGCGTTCGGAGCAGTACATAGCACACCACATAGAGAAATGCAAAGCCAATAACTTCAAGTACTTGTCTTGCCAATCATGCATGATTATTCCTCGTGATCAAATTGTTTGCGCTCAATATATCACATATATAAGGACGTACCTGGCACCTTTACACAAAAATTCACCTATGCTCCACAGCCTCATGAACATGAAGCTTTGATGATAACAAAAACAATAATGTCAATGTGGGGGAGTTTTGACGTCTCGAACCCCAAACATGACCTTGCGAATATTGACATGCAAAACAACGCCCACAAATCCTGCATGTGCTGTGTATTGTGTGTTTAACGGTCCACACCCTAGCTCATCCTCGTATATAACTGCAGGGGTGGGGTAGTGGCCTGCCTGTCCGTCTAGTGTTGCACCCGCGGGTTGAACCCGGGTCCGATGAGGATGTGTCATAGCCACTAGACCATACCCGCCCTCATTCCTGCGTGTGTATCAGAATAGGGAGGACCCTGAGCCAGATGTTCGTTGATGTTTCGTCTTCCGATAGTCCCTGGTTCAATACAAATCAATAACACATACATGTATATATGTATTATACAGTATATATATAACACTCAAATTCCATCAAATATACAAAACATGTCGGTTGAACAACATATTTTTTTTTCAAAACAATGCTTCTCTCAGAGTTTTTTTGGCATGTGGAAAAACAACCACCTTCTAAGTGCAAAAAAAACATCCGTTCCAGACACATCAAACTCATCCCATCCCTCCCCAAACTCCTGCGATCCTACAAAATAAACATATAAGTGTGTCGCTTCAACCATCATCTTGAACACAGGTTCGCAGCTCCTTTCATGTTGAGCGCCATGAGACACATGTCAACCTGTCGCTGACCGGCAGCAAGTGCAACAGGGAAATACAACGCAATCCAATCTCACTGATTCTGCATACAAAATACCAGTACTGTATACCAAAACCCAAACTCCACATGCCAGGAAAACCATGTTTTGGGAGTTGCATCTGGTAATGTGAGTCCTTCACATGAGTCCAAAGGACAAACTTGTCAGAAAAAAAAAAAAACATATTTCCACCAAACTACGTCCACCAAACTCTCTAGGTGTGCTGCTTCCCATGAAGACTGGATGAACTGACGATACGTCACGGTGTATGACTGGAACTTGCATGGCCAACTTGCATGGTGCTGTCCGTCAATCAGCTGTGTCATTTGACCCATTCTTATGGTCCTCTTTGCTTTATGTAAACTGATTGATTGCCACATCTGTCAGGTCCACAACTTCCTGATTTCACAAGCGTAATGTCCACATCCTCAAACTCCCTTTGGCAAATTCAAACAGATTTGAACTGCCGAGATGAACTGGATGATTGTCACTGCTCAAAGGCAAAAGGACCCTTGGAAGTGGACACCCGCGACTAAGAAATCACTTGAGGAATTGCGAACTGCTTCGGCCCACACCTGATCGGATGGTTCAATTTGCATTTGACCCACCTTGCCAACAACTTTGTAGATAACTGGAGGCTCGAATTGTAGTCACTCGAATTTTGACTTGATCTGTGGAAACAGGCAAGTGTAATTCAGTTCACCCCAAGGGGCCTCCTTGACATACATGTAAGTTGATCTCCCCAAAGCAAGCTGATGCACTTACAGTACACTGTGTACTCCCTTACGCACGGTTCTTGCATCTTCTCGGTATGACATCGAATCTGAATCCATATTCTTCACCAGGACTGACCGACGCCATGATGGCGTGCCGACGTTGCGATGCATAGGCCAGTCCTGCTGCTTGGGGTTTGATGGCCACAAGCCCAGGGAGTCACCCTGCTCGTAGCTCAAGCCACTGCCTGCAGTGGAGCGACGGAGTCATCCAAGGCGTCCCTTAGGAGCCTTCCTCCGGGACCCTCCCGTCATATTTCCCCAAGCAGTTTACTGTTGGGGTTCTATCTTAGACCCCGGCTCTGTGTCCGGGTCTTGTCCTCCTCTTGTCCTTGTCTTGGCTGCGCCCCTGAACTCTGTGGCTGGGCTCTGTGGCCCGGCTCTGTGTCCAGGTCTTGTCCTCCTCTTGTGCTCCTCTTGTCCTTCTCTTGGCTGCGCCCATGAACTCTGTGGCTGGGCTCTGTGGCCTGGCTCTGTGGCCGGGCTCTGGCCCGCCCCTGAACTCTGTGGCCTGGCTCTGTGTCTGGGTCTTGTCCTCCTCTTGTCCTGCTGTTCTCTTGTCTTCTCTTATGGCCGAACAATTAGCGGGCGATGTCCATGCCGACAAAAACCATTGATAAAGCAATTTGCTCGGGCGTACCAAGAAATCGTTTTCGACTACAGTAAGGTTGGTCCCAACGAATCGTTTTGAAACTGTTTGGGGTCTATGCTGATATATTTTGTCTCTTCATCATTCTGACTTTAGTGAGCGTTGGTTTGACATACTTCATCCTCAAAGGCACAGCGACATCCACATACTCTTGACCGTCGGAGCAAGTATGCCAACTTCCCTCATATAGAATGGACATGGCTCATGACGCTCATGGTCCCACAGGTGATTCTGGGGTTCAGTATGGTGTCAGGTTGAGTCAACATTCTCATTAAAGGTTGCAAGAGATCCAACACCACCTATTCGGTGGAACTATAAGCACGTAGATTTCGGGAAATCTACAACACATACACCTGCCTCGCAAATACAGAGCTGACCGGAGATCTTCAGCGATTGAAAACAACACTCACACCCAAGACCTTCTGGATTTGTTTGATAATTGGACGCCCTTTGAACAGTTGGAGAAAGCACATGAAAGACTCATAGGGTCCCAGGCTCAGCTGGTTCGCAGGTTTCTTGCTGGGTTTGCAGAATGTGGTATGGCCTAAAATCCAGCAGAACTTGCAGTGCTCTACCTTTGGGAATTGTATAAATATAAACGCACACACTTGAGAAGGTTGCTCCGTGGAGCGTGACTTCAGGTTGCTTCGCGGTGTGCATTAGCCCTTTACATTTAGGTACTGCATTAGCCGAGAGCATTAGCACTTTATTGCAAAATCAACGTAGGAGACAGCGTTGAACTGACTTAGAAGCATCAATGAGTGAGAATTAAAAATTGCAGGTACAAGATACTGCGTCCAGTATCTCTTCCAACCGAACACCATAGCTTTGTTAGCACGGCTAGGTGAACGGCCGCCGTGCCCCCTGCTACTGTACAGTGGTTGGAAGGCTCGTAGGGTAGGTTAGAAAAAGTACTAGAGTAGTGTCCTTGGAAACAGGAGTGGACACACACACAGAGCCGTATCGGCGCAACTAGATCGGATCAGGTAGTACCTGGATAATAAATATTGGAAGGGCTGGACATCGAATAAATTCAATGATGTGAAATGTACACAACGACAGTCTGCAAAATACTGGCGCATAGTCTTTTCTCTTCGTGGCCGCAGCGCCGCGGCGCAGTGTTCTTTGGAATGACCTTTGGTCATATAGAGCTGCATCAACTGTTGTGCTGTTGTGGGTACTAGATGTGGTGGAAATGTGTATTTTTGTAGAGTGTGGTGGCGTGATTGTAAGCCTGAAAGGCGTAGCCTGTGGCTTCCTGCTGACTGCGGATCACGAATCTGCCAGGGATGGGTGGGGAGTTGGAAGGTGACGGTTCTGTTGAGGGGATCGATCAGGAAACCGAGTAGATGGTCGTCGTCCACTGGCTCTATTTCAACTGGTTGTTCATAAAATTCAGGATGGGCCAATGTAGTGATAGGGAGTGCTGACCTGTATTGTTCGTTGAGCAAGATGTATCGGTTGTCGACGTAGCGAGTGTTGAGCAAGTGAAGGCTTGGTTGGTGTAAGAAGTTGTGGTATGTGGTTTGCCAGGTGTGTTCGATGAGTGTGATTGCAACATTGCAAAGTGCTGGTGAGAGCTGACTGCCAATGCCTGCTCCTTGAATTTGCTTGTAGTAGGTGTTGCATGCTTGGAAAATGCATGAGTGAAGAGCTTGTTGAACGATGAGGGGGATGTGTTGTGTGTCAAGTGTGCGTTGCTGTGGGTGGTGGATGTAGTGCCGACCGATGTGTGAGTGTTGGATGGGATTGCCGGTAGACTGAACATCAATGGTAATGGTAGTAGTGTTGTGTTGTGCTTTCCAGCGGTGGCATAGGCTGATGACTGCGTCGACAAGGCGTTGTTGAGGTACGCTGTTGAAGAAGCCAACAAGGTCGTCATTGATCGGTGTAAGGTGGATGTCGTCGGGTGTGGTCTGGAAGTGGTTGTGGAGATGTTGCCACAGGTTGGGTATGGATAGTTGGCCTGGATGTTGTGGTAGAAGATGAAGGAGCATGATGTCTAATGCTTTGGAGGTGGCTCGCAATAATGTGCCCGCAATGGATCTGAAATAGCTGATGACTGTTCTACCTTTTCGCCAAGATTTCTTTTGTTTGAGGAAGACTACTCCATGTGGTGTGTAGAATTGCTTGCGGAAGCCCCATGGGTATGCTTTGCGGATGCTGGCTGGGAATGATTGTGTGAGAAATTGGTGAAGTTGTTGGGCAGTGAGATCCGGTAGTGGGAGAAAAAGTTGTGGTGTATTCCATGTGGTGAGACATCCGTGGAAATAGTGCTGTGGGCAGAAAAGTCGTAGGTTTTGTAGTTCGTGGTCAGCATGATGTAGTACCAGTTTGTCTGTAAGAAACTGTTGTAACTGTGTAACATTGCGAGATGTAAACCGTGGTGTGTGTAGGATGTGGTCGATATGCTGTTTCCATTGTTGGTGTAGAAAAGGTAAGCTGTGTTGATGTAGGGCGGTGGGCAGGCCATGGTGTCGTAGCCAGTGAGTGAGTTGTTGTTGAAAGTGATGAAAGTATTGCGTCTTCGTGGGAAAGAATGTGCTGTTCATGTTGGCTTGTAGGAATAGTTGAAGATGGCTGGGTAGCTGCAGGTCATCAAGGGTAAGGACGTAATGGCCGTCATAGAGCTGCGGTGTGTGGTTGGGTCGAAGCAGGGTGTGCATGTGGTGACAGCTGCATGGCATATCGGCTGCTGAGGGCTGTGCTGAGAAGAGTTCCTCCCAACGTTTGTGGTTGTATAGCCGTGATCGTAAAGTCTTGTGTGCTGCCTCACGGAGTTTGGTAGTGGGTGGATGGAAAGGGATGACGTGATGCATGTGGTGTTGGATCAGTGTACGAAGCCATTTTTCCGCGGAGGACGAGAAAGTGTTGTGGGAGAGGAAAGGAATGGTGAAGGGCTTGTTGGCTTTTGGTGGAGTGAGATTGCGGAAGCTGAGCGCTGAGTGTAAAAGGTGAAGGACTCGTGATCGATCTGGTTCTTCTAAGCTGGCGGCCATGCGGCGGAAGGCATAGATTTCGAGATCAGTGTATTTGCCGCTGCGGATGGCTGTTGATGTTTCAAAAGATGAACGTGTATGTTTGCTGAGCTCTCGTAGAACTGTCAGGGCATGTAGACGTTGACTTGTGTAGAGGTGGGGCTGCTTGAGGGTGTGTTGTCGCCGTCGTAGCCGTTGGAAGAGACGTTTGTGAGTGGACATGCGTGTGAAAGTGGTGCGGTGTTTTGTGAATTGCCAACCTGAGGCTTTAAGTTTGAGGTGTCGTTGAATGTATGGCCAATTGAGTGTGGGTTGCCATTCCTGGATCCGCAAATGTTCGTAAGTCCATGCCTGATCATAGGTGTCGTGATGGGAAAGGTAGATGGTACTGTAGTGGTGGAGGTTGTTCTTGGAGTGCCAGAAGCGTAGGGATAACTCTGCTGAAATTGGATGGTTGTTGTGTAGTTGCTTGAGTTTTGCGTGGCGATTGTATTCTCGCTTTGGAATGGTGATACTGGTAGAACCGATATATGTGTGTCCATGTTGGTGGTACTGGTGCTTTGTGTGATGTTGATTGAAAAAGAGTTTTGCATAGACTGCATTGGGATGTGTGAACAGTTGGTAGTGGTAGGTGTGTGGTGTGACGTGTAGCAGGTTGAGACGGGAGCGCCATTGGACAGAGTGGTGTGTTTGAGATGGAAAAGCAAAGAGGCATGAAAGGTGAATGAGACTGACGGAAAACATTGCGTGAGTCTTGTCAATGTAGGGAGTGAAATGGACGATGTGTGATAGTGCTGTGTGCAGTGTAGTTAAGGATTGTAGAGTAAGATGTGTTGGTTGATGCAGCGCTTGTTGTGCGAGTCAGGCTGCTAATGCCGAGCCCGCGGCCACTAGCTGCTGTAGTGAACGTGGGGGAAGCTTGAGAACCCGAGCGAGAGGAATGCCGTACCGTGTGGCGGCTTCTTGGAGCTGTTCTTTTGTGATGCGTTCGTCACGAAGGATTTGCTGGATGTTGTTGACTTGTGTCTGAGTGGCGGGTGGTAATGTCTTAAGCCATTTTTGAATGCCCGCTGCTGCATAGTTGGCTGGTGAGTTGTCATGGAGTGTCTGCGTGGTGGGATTGAGAATGGTGTTGGTTGTAATTGTTGAAGGGCCTGTAAGTGGGAGAGCTGATGGTGGGGTGGGTTGTGTCCCCGGCTTGGTTGGTGTCAGTGCAATGCCATGATTCTTCAACTTGTCGCGAGCGCGCTGGAGTTCGCTCTCTTGTTGTTGCAGGCGGTCGGTTTGTAGCTGGAGCTTTCGGAGTGCTGTGCCTTCTCCGGCTGGTGGTGTGAGGCCCCGTAGGAAGTCAATGATGCGAGAAATAAGCGGTTGCATAAATTGCTTGGCTTCTGTCGTTTTGTTTGGAATGGACTGATCAGCTTGTCGGTGCAAGTATTCAGCGATGTTGTCAATGTCCAGGTTGTGGGCCCGCATCTCTGGCAGCAGTTGTGAGGTGAATACAGCTTCGGCTATGGATCTGGTGGTGACGATGCCGGTGTAGCGTCCTTGAGATAAGATGCGGAGGCTGTGGTCTTGGAGGCCGAAACGGCTGAGCTGCCACGGAAAGATGTCCAGGACTTGCTGTCCTGCGAGGTTGTATTTCCTGGACCATTGCGTCGGCTGGATCGTCCGGAATAATGTGTGACCATGTACTGTATTTGTGTCCAAATGTGTGTCGCTGGGGGTCCATGTGTCAGGTAAGTTGGGAATGTTGGGGGGTACAACGCCAAGCTGTGCAGGCGATGGGTGGTGAGGTGCTGCGGGTGGGGGCAAGGGTTCGGGTGGAAACGTTGCGGGCGGAGCTGGAGAGGCTGTCGGTGCCTCGGCTGTAATGTTTGCGTGATGTTGGTGATGTTGGTGGTAAGGGTGTTGGTAGTGATGACGCACTGCGTTGGTGAGAGGTCCATAGCCTGCAGTGGGCGTCACTGTGCCATAGTATTGTTGCCACCATTGTTGATGCGCGTCCATGAAGGGGAACACTGTAGTTCCGTACAAAAAGAACGTTGAGCACGAGGGTAGTCGAAACTGATTGTTTGTTTGAACCACAATGGCTGAAATGTGAAAAAGGTAGAACTTGAGTAAGTGAAGAATCCGAAGTTGAAGATTTCGAAGTTGAAGTTGAACAATCGTCAGAAACTCGAAAGTCAATCATCAGAAACTTAAGGATCAAAAACTCGAAGATCAAAGTAACGCGGGAATAAATAGAATCAATACTGGAAGTATTTTTGCAATAGCTGCAAGGGTCGACGAGCTAAACGCATTGGATCAAAAACCATGTACATAGAATCAAAGACCTTAAATTAGGTCTGGCTCTCTCTCACGGTGGCGCTCCAGCATCATCCCACCAGGGTCCGGGAGGTCCTGTGCCCGCTTCTGGATGGTTGGGTCGAATGTTGGTGGGTGTAGGCAAATAGTAAATGGTGGGTGTGCTGTTGGATGTGGATGCGGGTGGTGCTGAGATCGGCCCGATAGCTGTCAGTGTGGCGTGCCCCTGTAGGGGAATGCGGATGTTGTAGACTTGGGTGGGGTCACATTGCTGTGGGTTGGGGTGTTGTGATGGGTGAGTGGGGAAGAGGTTCACTGGTCGTGGTGGTGAAAAACAGCTGTTGGCTGAGCGCATACAGGTGTAAGATGGCTTGGGTGCTAGGGCTGTGTGTGGGAAGTCAGGTGTCGTAGCTGGCTGAGGTGTGGTTTGCTGTGAGTGTTCATGGGTGGTGGTGGAGGCCAAAGGTGGTGGTGTGGTGCAAGGTGGTGCCATGGCTTGTGGAGGTGTGTATGGGTGAATAAGTTCGTTTTGGTGGATGCTTGTAGCGGGGTCATCTGTGAGATCGGTTGTGTCGGGTGTCTTGCCCTTGCCTTTGCCTTTACCTTTCAAATGATTTGGCGGGAACTGGCCGATTGCTTCAATGTGGTTTAAAGCAGCTGTGAGGTCGTCGGTCGCGTGGTTGACCAGTGCCCTGACTCTCAGTATGCGGTCCAACAGTACAGGAGGGAGATGTGGGTAAATGTTTTCGTCGAAGTACATTGTCTGTTGCAATGAATGAAGCTGCTCTCTGGTATGATAGACGATGGTGCGGCAGCTGTGTTGGGAGGTGTACACGCCGTAGATGTGCGCTGCTGGTGTGTTGTGGGTCCAGCTCCGGCAATGCCCAAAAAGGTTGAGGAAATACGAACAGGTGAAGTCAGTTGAGATCAAAAGGCTGAGGAGTAAAGTGAAGGCGACCACAGGGCATGAGACAATTGCATGGAGAAATTGAAAGTCATGAAAGCTCGTCTTGTCGTGTGAGAAAGCAAAATGTCAGTCCTGTCATGTAAGAACCACAAGAAAACAACTCATTCAGTGCAGAAATACAGCTTCTATAAATACTGAATCTGTACAAGACTGTATCTGTAAATAAATATTGCAGCTGTAGAGTAAGTACTCGTTCAGGGCGAAAACGTGAGAGTGTTGAGCTGTAAATAGTGTCTCTGCGTTTTTTGAATTCAGTTCCAAGACGGAGGGTGAAACTCGCTGGGTGAAACTTCCGAGTGCTATTGGTCGGAGTCTAGCAATGTGGTGCGATGTGTCATGCATGGGCTGTTCCAGCCAAAGTCAAGGATGGTGATCCCTGGCCACTTGGATCCACACCTGGGGCAGTTCAGGTCAGATGCACCGACGTCGATGTGGGTCTGTGTGCAGTTGGCAAAGGCAGTGTGCATATAAACACTGGATGGCCCTCACCTTCGATGTCACGACGGCTTTCCTTTCAGGGAAGGAGGTTGATAGAGAAGTGCTGATTCGTGCACCTCCTGAAGGCCTTCCAGCACTTCCAGAACATGATGAAGCAGCCGTCAAGCCGGGGGAGCTTTTGAGGGTGGTCAAAAGTGCCTATGGGCTCTCAGAAGCCCCACGTCTCTGGTATCTCCGAGCCCGAGAGCTCTTGCTGGAGATTGGCTTTGAAGAGTTGGCCATGGCAAAAGCCACCTTTGTGATGAGGTCAAAGAAGAACCAAGAAGTGCAGGCGATCCTCTGCCTCCACGTCGATGATGGCCTCCTGGTTGCAGCACCCAGCCAAGCCCAGAAGATCCGCCAGGCGATCAGTGAACGATTCGCCATAAAGGAATGGAAGAATTTGGCGGAGACAGCAGAAACCTTCCTAGGAGTCAAGACCACCTACAAGGACCACACCTTTGAAGATGACATGACGGAGTACATCAACAAGGTGGAATATGCTCCAGAAGAAACGGAGCAGACTAAGGCCCTGGAAGGAAAACAGCTGTCAGCCTTCAGAAGGCTAATCATGCAGTTGAGGTGGCCCGCACACCATGTCTTGCCCGAATACCTGTTCCGGGTCAGCGAGTTGGCACAAAGGGTGGGCGAGGCCAATGGTGGTGACTTGAAGTATGCCAACAAGGTCCTCAAAAGCATGAAGGAGACGGCCTCTGAAGGAAAGGCCAAAACAAGAATTCCTCCAATGAAGGGAGAGCTGCTCCTCGTCTCCTACTTCGATGCATCTCTTGGTACATCCAAGAGTGGCCAAGCTCAGCAAGGAGAGCTGCACCTGCTGACAAGCATAGATGCCTTCCACAAGCCAGCACCAGCTTGCATCTTGGAATTCCATTCCAACCGCATCCGAAGAGTTGTCAGGAGCAGCTTGGCAGCCGAGGGATGTGCAATGTCCAGTGCAGGCGATCGCCAGCTTTTCAACAGGGTGATCGCCGACTCCTTCCTGTTCGGCAAGCTGGACATCAGCTCCAACTGGCGCCGTGAGATCCGCACCAAAGGATGCTTGATCACGGACGCCAAAGGTCTACATGACCACCTGCACAAAACAGGTGGAGTTGCCACGGAACGCCAAGCAGCCTTGGACATGCTGCTGATGAAGCAACTCATCGAAGATGAGGTGGTGGGTTTGAAATGGACACCCACTTGGCGGCAGCTGGCAGACCCCTTGACCAAGGACATGTCAGGGTCACTCCTTGAGGTCTTCAAGGAATCGGCTGAGATCTGCTTGATCCAGACCGCCAGTGATGCCAAGGAAGAAGAACGAAGGGCAGGCATCCGCCGAGCCCAAAGGGAACGAAGAAAGGAAAGGATGAAAGTCCAGAAGCTCCAACGCCAACGTCCTCTTTCCCCGATGTGACTTTGAGGATGTGCATTTGGTGCTTGACGTTGGAGCCTTTTTCACTTGGTGGCGCCGCTTTCGCTTTTTCACTCGAAGGCATCTAGATGACCGCTCGCGCTTTGCAAAACAGGCATTGCTGCACTTGCTCGCTTTTTTGCTTTGGCCCACACCTGGTTCTTTCTGATTTGCTTTCAGTGGACCCTTCGGTTGTTTTGGGATTGGGCCCCCCCACGAACCCACAGTGACTAGTGCATGAACCGGTGCGATACCTGTTGGGATAGCTGTATGCTAAATGAGGCTAAATGGAATTCAATGGATCCACCGCACGTTGGGGCCAGTCCGCCTGTGAGGTCAAACTCAAAGTGGTCGATGGCCCGCTCATAGCCCTCGGGCACGGTGGACCTCGCAAAAAAGCACACACTGCGTCAATGGGGCCAACAGTCAGCGCTTAGGACCAACCCAATAGCGATGGCCTCCAATCTAGAAGCCATGGCCTCCAACCTCGCAAAAGAACGCAACAAGCACTGCGTCAATGAGGCCAAACAGTCAGCGCTTAGGACCTTTGAGGAGGAACCAATGAATTGGAGTGTAATCAACCCGAAGGGCCAGCATTTGCTACCGCGATTGTAGACCATAAGGATCATAGGCCAATTGAGGGTATATACAGACCCAGCACAACGGTTCTTAACAACTTGATGAGTGCCGCGCACATGTATATAGACGTGGTCCAACATGCTCGGATGTCGCAACAGAACCAGTTTCGAGAGTTTCCAGAATTTCTCCTGTACGCACTTGATGGTTTCACTGAACTTGAGAGGAGGGAGACACGAAAGGTAGGACAGCGGGAAGAGAAGAGAACGCGAGGGGCAGGAACAAAATGCAATGTTCGACATGGTGATTTATCCCCTCGGAGGCGACCTTTCGTAAATGTTCATATGCACTCTAAATGTTCAAACATATGCTCTCGAAATGTTCAAAAAGGTTCTTAGGAAAACAAACTTGCCCCATGGCTCAGATCATCGGTGAGCATTGAATCGGAACATCATAGGATTTGAACTATCCTGAAACCATAAGAGGCTCACGAAGACGCTCCCCAGGAGAGAATTGACGTGCTTCACAAAACAAACTCTAGGTATGTATCCCCTCGGGGAACACCTTTCGTGATTAGAATTTCATATTCACTCTTTCTAAATGTTCAAGAGGGTTTCAACTATCCTGAAATCATGAGAGGCTCACGAAGACGTTCTCCAGGAGAGAATTGATTTTAGAGGGGGGGAGGGGGGGGGGGTCTGAATTGAGCGATCAATTATTAGACCCGGACGTCCCAACACTTGCTTCGCAAGACAAACTCAAGGTATCCCCTAAAGGGCTACCTTTCGTGATAAGAAATTACAGACAATGAAGCTGATGAACACAAAGACAAAAGTACTGATTCCTGGAAGAGCATCTAGACCGGAACCCACCTAATTTGTGACAATTTGTAAAACGATGTGAAACGAATCCATCCAATAGTTCAGGGTCCATGCCCTTTAGGCACTCTGGCGTTTGCAAACATTCACGCAAATTGATGTTCTTCCAACCCCTTTGTAAGACTATGCAAGACTACTTGAATGACGCAAGTCCTAACTGGCAGCTTTCACAGATTGGTCAAACCCAGAAAGCTGATGATTGATCTCTTGCCAACGAAAAGACACAACTCACAGAAACTGCGGTGCCAGAGATGGATGGCAGCAACAAACCCTTGTATACCCATGCAAGATACCAAGTTCGATCCTGGCAATGCTGCTTTGTGAAGCTACAAACAGTTGCGCTTGCGCTTCAAGAGTTCAGAAAGAAAGCAGCAAGTTGGAAACACATAGTGAGAAACACAAACGCCAAACAGTACTGGAGGGTTTTCTTGGCAACGCACAGTTCATCGAGTTTGACACATGATGAGAGGTCTGATTTTTTGAAACTCACAAATTTGTTTCCCTGGGTCTTGTCATGTCTTCTCCATCTACTGTAGGTAGCGGATCACGAGGATGCTGCATGCTGATTGTCACCATCTCCAAACCTGGTTGGGTGGCCCAAGGTGTGCCCGACCTCTTCACGGTCATCTTCACGGGCTTGGAACCCACCGGCACATAGGCCTCCCCGACTTGCTTCGCCTGGAACCACACACACGTGCGGCGTGCAACCCTGCCCTGGGAGGTGAGTTTTTGGGAAACCACCGTAAATTGGGCGCACGGAACAAACACGAGACGCACAAACAGAACATATGTTTGTAGTATTTTGGGCCACCACGTCAATGGTCACCCACAAAGACTAAACCAACCCATCCATGATCCCGGCCTTGAAAGTCGATACCAAGTGAGAATGAGGAGTCCATAAAGGAGGTATATAGTGTCCTTTTTCAAGGTCCCCCCTTGTCAGTTAGGTCACTATGTTTGGGTTGCATACTGTATGTTTGATTTGAGCGTGGCCTGAACGTGTCCTGCAAACAATACGGGGAGATTGTCATCCCGTGCCTGAAGCTGGATACCGAAGTATTCCTGAATATATGGTAGGACCTGGTAGGACAATGTTTGGGACACCTTACGGGAGATTAGACGGACATTTGGCAGTTAGCTCTTCCGGTTTCGTGTGGGATGTTGCCAGCAGTGGGTCCAGGCTCCAAGCTTGTCACCTTGGTCACTAACCAAACAATATAAACTAACCATTAAGTAACATGTTACAAATCTCCAGGAACTCAGGTTGATCTGGTGCTCTTGAAGAAGACGCTGCAAACGACCAAATATTCGCATCAATGCATGCTCTTCATGTGTCCTCATTCAGGTTTGTTTTGGAAACTCCATTTTGGCAACCACCACAAATCAGGCTTAATGATGACCGGGAAAACAAGTCACTTGCTCAGTGCTTTTGCTGTATCAAACAGGAACTGGACTGTAAACCTGTATACATTCTATCATCAATCAATAACAATAATCAACCCATGAGCATCCATGAGCGCTCAAGGGCTGCTTTCTATGGATCAGCAAAGGAACAGGACTAGATCTTGAGCAAAGGCGTTGCAGGAGGAACCTGCGTAGCGACTCTCCAGGCAGGAGACGGTCTACGGGTTTCCACTGGATCCGACCTCGCCAACGCACCAGCTAGGACCAGTCTTGACTGCTCAGCTGACTTATTCTGTCCAGAGATTCTCACTCTACCAGGCTTAGAGTTCTGCCGCAATGGTTCTCACGCATAGCGAGTGCCCTCAAGACTTCCTGACACATGGTGCCCTCAAAAGAAAAACCCTAGGGCCTAGAGCGCATAACCCGAATTCTCGCCCTCTCCCAGGAGTGCCATCGTGCGATGCTGTGTCTTTTTCCAGCCAGTGGCTGTGAAGGTGGGAAGATCGGCCAAAAGGAGTGACCTGCTATACACCACCAGGTTTCCATGTCAGAGCTGGGGGACAACAAATCCAACCCTGGGTCACAGAAGCAATGGACAACTCAGCATACACAAGGACGATCTGAACCTTCCAAGCTTAGGGAGGTGGGCGGGCAAAAAAGGACCACAAGAATTAGCTCCACAGTGTGCAACATGCCAAAGACCACGATGGGTACACTGCTGCGACTGAAGGCGCAAAGGTCTACACGTGAGAAACATTCGCCTTGCACCCGGAAAAGTACAGGGGCACACAAGGAAACTCAACCACAAACCACTTAACACATGCATATGGATGCATAACAGCAGGAATGCACCACAGGGTTGAGAACATATGCCAGCGAAAAAGGGCATCGGGCATCACAAACTCGAGGCCCCAAAGCTTTCGTGCCTAGTACCTAGCCCGTTCTCAGCATGGGCATTATTCAATAAGGCGACATCTAAGAAGTAGATGTAGGCAAAGAGTTCCATCGAGCCTTATTACAATCTGGATCAATTGGATTTAATCGCTCCCTACATCTCCTTTTGCCATGGCAAACAAGGGATACTGGGCTCGGCTTCCACCTCTGGCGCTTGCATACTTGCAACAACAGCTTCAGTCTGATTCATCAACCACGTCGCTCATCGCTCAAATATATCCGAGCTGCAACACTCGAAAGCATCGTTTCCCTCGCTATCTGCATTCAATCTTTCCCACACCAAATTCCCCTTGGATTGCCTTACGAGGAGTGCATTGTGGTCCGTGGAAGCAGTGGAGCTGGAGATACCCGTTCTGTGACGGTTGCCTCAAGTGCTAGCTTTACAGCGGATCAGGCCCGTGCTATTATTGCAGGTGGACCAGCTCTTCCGTGCCCAGCTCTTCCATAACCGCAAGCAGTATGAGGAGCGCCGCCGCATGAGCGCCGAGGAGCGTGCGAAGACTCCGGTGGTGGAGCCTTGGCAGACATTGCTGGACAGGTGTTTATAGGAAGATTTCAGGATTGAAAGCCGTCCCGCTTGGCTTGCCCAGTTTCTAGCATGCAGAGGTTGTGATCATTTCACCGGCAGGCTGTTGAACATGTTGAATCCAAGGACTACCTGAATCCTATCATTGCCGACGCTGACACCGGACACGGTGGCATCACCGCCACCATGAAACTTGCCAAGATGTTCATTGAGAACGGGGCCGCTGGCATCCACATCGAGGATGGCTGGAAACGTCTGAGTGGGGGCATAGTTGAGCGGGTGTAGAGCGAGAAATAGGTGGGGAATGACTAAGAAGGCACCGGCGCCATATATGGTGCTAAGTTGGGGTCACAGATATGGCCCTGACCAGTGGCTACTGACCCAAGCAGCTTTTGGCTTTGAGATGAGAGCAGCATCACATCAAGAGCATTTCTGCGAGGGGCTCCTTTGGTCTTTCTTCGGGGCCAAAAATCCGTCAGTCGTATTGTTGCTGCACGAGACACGTTTTCTGGCTCGTTGGACTTGGACAGGCTTTGGCCCAAGTGCTTGAACATGGTTAGACACTGTAAGCTCTGCGGGATGCATGAACAAACTTACCTACTGTATATAGACATAAGTTGCTTGGACTTTGTTTGACTGAATGCGATCTGTTGGCTTTTGGGTTCCTTGGTCCAGTCAAGGCCCTCCAGCATCCACACACGCACAGACGAAGGCATCACGTAGGCCAGCAGCTTGCAGCATCGTGCAGCTAGGCAGCTAGGCCATGAGAAGTGCCCAAGCATGCCGGCCCTCCGCCCGCCGTCGCTGTCACAGAAGGCTTGCTGGACAGCTGGCTGGACACTTCCTCACCGAGGGACAGGGACTGGCCCGGCGCACCGCCTGCCGCACCGCCGCATGCAGCTTCTCCGGCACCTCTTCAGCCTTCCACGGATGGGCTTCCTCTCGGGGTTGTCAGCAGCCTTTCAATCAAAAGGCGAAGCCTCTGATGAATACTCATACCATGACTCTCCAGAAGCTTTCTTGGCTGCGTTGGTGTCCCTTTCCCATCTTGTTCTTGTTTGGGCCTTATCTTGCCCACGCAAACCAGCACAGTCATCACTGGAAAGGTGCACCTTGCGACAGGACGGGTCTGGCCCTGACGTGGCTGGTGCGGCTGCTAGGCTCTTGATTCTACTGAGGTTGATCTAATTACTTGGCAGCTTTCTCTCCTGTGTGGTGCTGCCAATACTGTGACGTGGACTATCCCTCATGTCCAGGACAACCAAGTGGAACTGGCCATGGACGTTGCTCCACGTCTTGGTCCAGGTGCAAACTATCACGGCTTTTGAATGACAGCGTGAGAAGGGTTTTCTCCACCTCCACATGACCAAGCTTTGGGGAACTGAAGCTCTCAGGTCTTCCTCTTCCTGGAGTGGCTGACAATGTTCTGACCTTGATTTCGCAAATGCAGAATTTACGGAGTTCCACCGGCTTTGAACTCTGGCAAGCTACGCCATGCAGTTCCCTGGCGCCGTGGGTCTGCCGGTCGGCCGCCCGTCCCGCCTTGGGATCCTCTGGGGGTAGAACCTCCACCAAATGACTTGGTGGGCTCAGCTCCTGGTGACGCGAACAGAGTCTACTGGAGTGGCATCAAACAGGTGGGGGGATCGGATTAGAGTCTACTAGAGCTAGATGAAGCCAACCACCGAAAGCCAGGCTTCTGGTGCTTCCCGTAGTTTGTGGTTCATCTTTTACAAAAAAAGTTTGCATCAACGGAACTTGGAGTGTTGGGCACATAGTGTGGAGACCTGATTCTTGTCTCCAACATGTCTGGCGCGGACTGTTACGTAGTTGTTTTCCTGCGTTTCCCACTTCCCGCATTCAGAAGACTTCGGATGTTCGACCTCTGAATACTTCGGATGTTCCAACACCGGTAGTACACACGTTGGAGACTGCAAGTGCAAGCGAAGACAAGGAAGCATAAGTAGTTCTTTGCTGGAGATCTTGCACCAACCCAGTCGGCCGGAAATGGTTCTTGTAGGATGGAGGACTCTGCCTCTGCAGCCGAAGGATGGGTGAACAACTGCTCAGTCTCAGAACCTAAAACCTGGAGGTTGATCCACCAAATCTATATACTGGAGACTGCCCAAGGTGCCAATGCGTCTTGGGACTTCTTGGATTTGCTTATTTGAGACCTGGGATTGTCAGGATTTCATCAAAATAACCCTCCAACAACGGGGTCCACCAATGCTGACTAGATACTATATATATATACCTGTTTGAACGTGCGTTATGATCGAAGCGCCGTGCAAACCACACTCCTGTGGCGGCTCTGGTGCTTCGATGTTGTCGTAGAAGTCGGGGCTCCATTCCTCCGATGGCGGATTGAATAACCACCACAAAATAACGTGTGGCTTGTTAAACATTTTCTCAGAGAGTACACTTTTGCAGGCTAGGCAACCAAAGGAGCCAACTATATATAAAACTATGTTTTAAACAGGTGTTGGAGAATCAAGCCCTCTGGGATGTTGGAGAATCAAACCCTGTAGTGGCCACATTCCAGGCCGTGAATAGCCACCGGGAAAGTTTCCAAAATCAACGCTTTTGAACGATACACTAAGCATGGTTCTGGGTATCGATCTTCCGCAACGAATCCAGCTCTCTGGGCGGGTGCGGTAAGAGTCAGGTACCTCGCATTGTTGACTAACAGAACTGTCGGCATGTTTGAATTAACAACGCGGTATGGTTTTGGATGGCTTTGGGTGTTTAGATTCTCGCCGACTGACCTCTTTGTTTGTCACAAGCAAATACCAATAGAGTTGGCCTCCAGGGGTTGCTGTGAGAATGCAGAATGCACAGATCATTGTTTTAGGGATCTAAACACCACCATTGTATAGAGGTCACCAGTCCAAAAAGCTTCCTTTTGGTGTGATGTGTACTTGTGGAAGTTACGTAACCACACACACATGTCAGAATCACTGCTCAGAAACTGAAAGGGCGAACGGTTTGTCCAAAACGGCTCAGAACATCTGATATGGGCTCTCACTTGGTTTGGTCACTCTGCTCTCAACCATCTGATTAAGATTGATTGGAGCACCAAATCCATTGAATGGTCCCATCGAAGTGGCCTCCAGCTCATCATCAAAGCGGCCCTGACAGTGGTGGTTCCACACTCAGTGTCAGGGGAGTCAACTGGAGTCTGTACCAGTACCATGAAACAACACATCACAGATTTGATTCTTTACGCCACAGGGCACCTGACAGGCCTGCCTTTCTGTTCTTTATATATACGATATGTTCGAGAGCCGCACTCTGGCGGCGGTCCTTTCTATCAAGATATAGGCCATCCACAACCATAGGCCACTTGGTATGTGTAGAAGGACATCTTGGGTCAACTGACTTGTGATTGAGTCGAATAGTGAAGGAGCCAGGATCACATAAAAGCAAAGGGATCTAAGTTTAACTTAGATGATTGCATAGTTCATACAAACAACACTCAGCCCAGTGCATGAACACAGGAGCTTCAGATGCCGCACAACACTACCCTCTTGATCCTGCAAAAGGGACAGTTAAACCAGCATGACTTAACTACTAGCTACCCTTTTTGCATCCGTCAATTCGCACTGCCTAGTAGGTATGTCAGGATTTTTTCACTGGTAGTTCTTCAAAACAACAAACATGGAAAGCATATAACTTGTCTCTCATGATCTTGTTTATTTCGGGGAGTTCGGTGGTTCTCTAGACCCTATAACAAATATATTTGAGATCTGACAAGTCTGGTAAAAGCCAAATTCATTTATTACATTTTTCTGTAAACTATGTGTTCATTATGAATATATATTTTTTTTGGGGGGGGCTCCCATCAGCAGGGACCACGTTGGTGTCCTGGAATAGTATAATGATTATTCTGGGCCCCGGGTACATACCCAACATTCATTATTCCAGGGTAGTGGAGTTCAGCTATAGCGTGCAATTTTGATGTTGGAAGTTGCTTCTCCCTTTCTTCCCTGCAGTCCGTTCTCTTTTTCTAATTATTCCTTGGTCTCGAGGTTAGTGGTAACTATTATTCCTGGGTGACCCCCACTCCCCTGGCACAGGGACCCCAAGCAAAAACAAATTCCTGACGAGCATTCGAGAAATTTATTCCAAACAAATTTGTCCTGGCTGTTACATGCACCCCTGAATAATAAGTTAAGGGAGCCCCCGTTATATTTTTTATTGAAACCGATAACACAAAACCATAAACAAAACATTAAAACAAACATCCCTGGACAGTAACCATAAATTTGTCCATATCATCTCCATAAAATGTTCAAACAATCATGTGTTTGTATGAAACAAAGATGAACATTTTATGAACAACATGAAAATGACGTGGCAGTTTGCTTTATGCTTTCAACACTGTTTGTTAGCTTTATGACACCCCATATTTTTCATGACACCATTTATGAACAACATATAACAACATGTGAACAATTGAAAAAATCACGCAATCATAAATCGCCACGTCGTTGCTTTCATCAATCTTGCATTGAAGCGGTTTTTTACCAACTTGTAGGATCTCGAACAAAAATATAATCTAAGAAGCTACTAGCAACAAAGGGCATCGCTACTAGGAGCAAGAAGCTACTAGTAGCTCCTGGCATTACTACTAGTAGCAAGGACGCTACTAGTAGCTAAGTGCATTACTACTAGCTTATATTGCAGTCTCAGTGATCCCATGAAGCAAGGAGGACCATGTGACCATGTCAGAGCCCAACTGGTTAATAGCAATGCTTCAACCAATATGTACTTGGACTGCTGGGCCTGTCAAACTAACACCAGTTTAAATACCAAGTCCTCTGCATCCTCTGAGTTGCAGAAGGGATTCCAAAAGGCTTTCGTGAACGGACACATGGAGGTTGCCCCACAATCATAGCTGCACTGCCCCAGGAGAAAAAAAAATCAGTTTCACCAAATACAATGATACAACTTACAGTATGTGTTTGTCTCAAATCCAGACCCTTGGTCTATTGTCCTTGTTCCAGCGGGTCGAACAGGCTTGCAAATCGAGTTGGACGCTCAGGGCATGCAGATTGTGTGGAGCTGGCCGTTGTGGGCTCTACGGTGGGAAGCTCAGCATCTCCGCAATGGCTCAGCATCTGGAGCATCGTCATGGTGGGAAGTCCAGGCGCCTCGCGCTTTGCACAGCGCTGGGGCTGACTCCACGATGAACGGAGTTGTGACTCCGAAAGGCTCGACTTGCACGTCAGTGCAGTCTATTGTATGGGTCACCGCGTCCTGAGGATGCCAACCTGGGCCATTGGATGGAGGCCTTCACCTTCTGATCCAGTCGCTCAATGGTGCGGGTGCCAGCGAGGACACCCGAGGCAAGTGGGATACAACGAACAAATCGCAGAACAAATTAAATAGGAAACCCAAAGAATGAACATTGCATCGCAACCGAACATGTTGAAACAAAGGATAGCAAAAGTGCGAACCAAAACGACCTTTTAGCCATGTTTCCCGGATTTTTGCAGAAGTCGCTGGCTTCCGGCACTCACTCTCTATCACTTGTTCAGTTACGGCTCAGCATATTCTTGTTGATCCCATGAACCAGGAGACATTTCTCCCTGCTGTCGGCAAATTCACCTTCCAAACTCACTCCGCGTCGCTACCTCAAGTTTGTATTGACCAGCTCTTGGCCTATTTCATCAAAAGGTGCACTCCGGGTCTCAACTTGTTACATTTGTTTGCATTGTTTTTGTGTTGCCTTTGTGTGAAGGACATGTTTGTATAAATGTGCGAAGCAAGTCCAACCCCCCCGACATTGAAACCAGTTCAGAATCTGACGGGCTTGGCATGTGACTTTGCATTCTCATATTTGTTGCACTATGAGTGTATCATCGTGCAACAAAATATATAAAGGAACACCAGCTGGCTGGTTGACCCAACATAAATGATCGTCAATGCCACAGCTGGTGTCGGTGAGGCCTGGTTGCTCTCAATGGACATGTCCAAATTCTCCACAATTTTACAGTCTACAAGAAAATGGCTCGGGGGTAGTTGAGTGTGTTAGTGGTAGCCCATTGCTACCTTATCATACCTTATATACACAACGGTTTCAAACAAAACTGTGTGCCAATATTATTGTCTGGGCCCCATCAGTGTTCGATCGTTTTCGATGTTTTGAACAGCTCATGCCCTGGGGTATTTTTCTTGCCCAGAAGGGTATCCGCATAGAGTTGGGGCCTCTATCAGTTCAGATATACTCAAGGCAGCTCCTTCCTGAAGTACAATTATATAAGTACAAGTACGGAAGCTTCGTCTGCTCATAAAAGTTTTTCGTGCGCCAAACAAACTCAAGAAGAATCTAGCCTGCTGGTGTGACTGGTGTGCCTTGCTGGGTGCGTTTTTTCGAAAATCATCCACTTCCAATTGAACAAACGAACGCTCTGGGTGCTCCGGGCGGGGTGCTGATCATCACCCAAGCCCAAGGATTGCACACGCTGGCCGCCCAGCTTCTCAAAGGCTGTATCAATCCGCTTGGCTGCCTGCCGGGCCCCGTCGGAGTTCTCGTCCACCGCTGGAACCCATGCCAAGACCCGGCAATGACTCATGGTGCCTCATGCTGAAGTCTTTGACACTGAGAAGTTCACCTGATACTGTATATAATGTATATATTTATATGTATAATATATACATATTGACATATGTAATGTACATACACTGACACTCTTCAGATTGCAAACATGAACTACGGGACTTTGAACAACTTGTAAATTGTAAACCATGCATTGCACTCCAAGGCCATCAGCTACTGTGACATCAAGTACAGTTCCTGATTTAAGAAAACATCTGATCGTAACACGCTGCTCAGGGAAAGTTGTTTGTGGCATCAATGCTCTGCTCATCAAAGAAATAACTTCTTTGGTGAAGTTGGGTATCCATATATGTAGAAAGTGAAAAGCATGCAGCGTGCAAACATGTTGGTGGGGTCATGACACTCTCTTCTTGCCCAGGAACTCACCCCAATTACCCAATCTGCTCTATGCAATGTGGAAGACCCTGGTTGATCCACACTGTACGTAGTCTAAACCTGCTTCTGCACAACAGGCACTACCCAAATCATCACCAATCGACTACCACCTCACGCCACTTTCCTGGCCTCATTGAAGAAGACGTAGGAGGAGTCACCAAGACCAAAGACTGCAAACTTGGTGTCCTCACACTAGGTGTCACTAGCCGTCCGAAAACGGCAAGGGACGCCAACGGGACCCTTTCAGGGCGAGATCAACTCTTTCATCGCAAAGATGGCCAAGGACAAAGTTCAAACCACAAGCTTCAACTTTGGCGCATTAACGTTTGTGGCGATCAATTCAATAAAGTGCAATTAGTTACTTACATGTCACACAAATCTCTGTGGATCCTGGCCGGAAGCACCGCTGCAGCAACACTATAATATAACTTTCAGGGACTCTCTGAAACCCCGTCTTGGTCGATGCCAACATGACTTGCGAGCATATGGTACGGAATCTGTGTAAATGGCCAAAGATGGCCAAAGCAAGCTCATGAGAGTCCACAAACAGAGTATCACCCCCATCAGAATCAACATTTCTACAAGACAGATCACAAACCATCCTCTGTTTATAAATGGACACTCATGGAAACTCCATTCCTACAAAAGCCTCCCCGGACATTCATTCAATCATGTGTCCGACAGAAGCCCGGTTGACATAGCAGCATGTTCGTCCTTAAGATAGTCCGCCGGAGCAGTCTCAAGGAAGGTCTCCATGTCCTCAAGGTGTTCACGGTGAACACTTGTTCAAAAGGTCAATGAGGGTCTTCGGCTGTTCACCATCAACTACCGGCTGTTTCCGTGTCACGGGTGACATGTTTCGGAATCTAGCTAACTTGAATATGCCTGAAGTGAGGGGGTTTACGTATCTGAGCGAAAGTACACAACGAGGTGTGAATCGAAGTAGAAGGCGTGCTGGGTTGGACCTGCAGCGTTCTATGCTCATTCCAAGAAACAACTTTAGTAGGGACAGTAGGGCGATATAGACAATTAAGGGCACATATTGGGGAATTGTTTTCCAGGGGCACTATAGTGGCTGACTTCTATGCTGCGGATGAACCGCTGACAGGACCTTCCACATTCCATGTTGCTTAACGAAGTCCCCATCCCACAAGAAGCGCACATGTGTCACGTGAAGCACACATGTACACAGGAGTGAGTACCCTCATGTGGGTCTTGAATTGAGCACCAACAAAAGACTTGATCATGCTCATTGATGGGAAAAACATCGTCCAATGTTTGCGTGCATCGTTTTTGGATGTATTATGGTTGCTTTGCCAAGCTACACCAGTTCCCGCGAATCACTGGATGATTCTGTGCGCAAAAGAACTCCAAACATTGATGGAAAAACCCTGGCACCGCACCGCTGTAGGACTATGGCAAATACACTGGACAAATACTCTGGGACAGTAGCAGTTCCAGGGTTTCGTTGTGTTTCTTGGTGAACCAATTTACTTAGGCTGAGACCATGAAGTTGACCCAAGTATATAAATGGTAGATACCTGTAATGGAAACACAACAAACAAGTAGACCCGCCACAATGTGCAAAGCCTCCAAGTAGGACTCTTATAGATGGAGAGGAATCGCCCATAAAAAATGCACATACACCCCAACGATACTTTGATACTGATATGCTTTGTCTGCAGGATGACTCAACCTCTGCACATGTTCTGCGTGGTCATTCTCCACTTCACCATGGAATGTAATTTAGGACAATTCCAGTGCTCATGGCGCAACCCAAAAAGGTATCGCCACGAGAAGCGCACAAAAATGCGAAACTGCAAAACCCAATCAAAAAACTGGATATGGCTATATATATATATATTATATATATATAAGAAACAATAGCTGCCGTCCTCGAACAAAACTAGTACGTCCACACAGGCACACACATGTGCAAGAGAGGTTGGTCCAAACACCCATACGATCAGGGCGAGAAACAAGACAACACCAACTGTTCCATGCCGTTTGCCATGGCCCAACCTCACAATGCCTTAAAAGCTATCACGATCTCCACACTCGTCCTGCCAAAACTTCACCGCGGACTTGGGCATTTCGCCCTGCCCAGCTGTGGCCACGATGGCCAGCACTTTGGACTCCTCGAGATGTGAGAAGAACTGATGGCTTTTTGCTTACAATAGGAATGGCCTCCAACCTAATAGGCATGGCCTCAAACCCAATAGCGATGCCCTCAAACCTAATTGCAATGGCCTTTTATAGCAATGGCCTTGAACCTTAAAGCAATGGCCTCCAACCTAATAGCGATGGCCTCCAACCTAATAGCGATGGCCTCCAACCTAATAGCGATGGCCTCCAACCAAATAATAGCAATGGTCTCCAACCTAATAGCGATGGCCTCCAACCAAATAACGATGGCCTCCAACCAAATAGCGATGGCCTCCAACCAAATAGCGATGGCCTCCAACCTAATAGCTATGGCCTCCGACCTATATAATAGCGATGGCCTGCAGCCTAATAGCAATGGCCTCCAACCAAATAGCAATGGCCTCCAACCAAATAGCGATGGCCTCCAATCAAATAGCGATGGCCTCCAACCTAATAGCGATGGCCTCCAACCAAATAGCGTGTCATGGTGTGTCCGTGAAAAAGGTGCAGTTGGGGGGAATCAGGTTCGCTCCTGGCAAGCTTTTGGAAGATCGGGTTCAATCCACTCAAAGGTGTGTATGGTTCAGCCAACCACCTACAGTTTTTTGTCAAACAGTTGCACTGCAACCCACGTGAAACATTTGGATCCCCACAAAGGAACCGGTCTTGGCTATGTGTTGACCATCAACGACTTCAATGCTTCGCGATGGCACCTTAGGTCCCTGGCCCACTTGTGACACTTGTGGGCTTTCAATGGTTTTCACCTGCTCCCGATGCTCACCCGGCACCCCGCACTCACTCGGTCTTCCTCTGCCAAGTCAGAGATCGGCATGTCGTTCAAGGAGAGACACTTGGCTTTCATTCCTTCTGCTGCCCGAAGCTGTGAGGTGAACAACAACAACAACAACAACAGGAGGTGCCCTTTCCAAAAAATCAAACACCCGATTTTAAGAATCCTTGGTGTGCCTTGTATAGAAACAAACAAAACACAATAAGTTGAGATTGTGAGCACAAGTTTGAAAGACTGTCCACACGGTCGTGGCATGAGTTCCACTGGACGTCGAGTAATGACACGGGCATGAGGTGAGAGGGGTCACCACCAGCAGCTCCTTGTGCTATTTTGAGGTGTGAGACAAAATGATGAAATTCTGCATATCAAACATGAAGGTTCTGCATACCAAACATGAAGGATCTAGAAGCAGTCGCTTGCAGTCTCTGATGTCATGGCATCCAGCATGAGGATAAACAGTCGAAACAGCACCTGCATTAATGCATCAGCCAGTCGACTCACACTTTCTTGGGTATCTTGAGTTGCAATGAGTTCCCGGACTTTCTCTGTCAGTATATTTTTTACATTCCTAACTGGGCTTGTCTCCCAATGATCGCACATTTTGAACGCCTGCTGTTGCTGGGGAACCTTTAAAATTAAACCAGGAGCCCCTAGTAGCGTCCTTGCTCCTAGTAGTAAGGCCAGGAGCCCCTAGTAGCGTCCTTGCTTCTAGTAGTTCACTGCTTCGGGTCCTGAGACCCTGTGTTGACTTTGGCTTCTCAATCCTGAGACCGTAGCAGCAGCTTTCAGCAAGACGCCCGCGCCTCGTCGCTTGAACTCGAACTGAAAGTTCTTGGCCACCATTTCGGCATTTCCTGGAGCGCTTTTGTGCGGGGCACTGCTAAAGCGCAACTGCTTCAGTTACTAGGAGCTGTACTGGTGGATGAACGTTGCTGACTCGCTTCTACACTTCATCTGGGGCATCCGCTGATGGTCATAGAAAGCAAGTGGGGCGAACGACAAGTTGTGGAGCTAAGTTGTCGGTTGCAGGATTTTGGGCGGATGGTTGGAATGTCAGCTCGGAGAAGATGCTAGAAGCTAAAGTCCGAGAGATGGCAAACATAACTCCAAAGTACATGTATGCATCTTGGCTCTCGTGTAAGAGCACGCAACAAAGGCCATGGTATAGCCCGAACAAACAGTATTATTCTGCGAGAGGCAGTTGTGGTCATACTTTGTTAAGTTCCTGGTCGGTGCACACTACGAAGACACCGTTCCTCTCCCATGTGCGTCAACGTGTCTCATCCGAGCCAAAGAACACGTGCACTTCACTTCTCCGACTTCGGCTCCGCCGCAGTTTCTCTTTCTATTGAATTGCACATGGTTTGGGACTGCATCCAAGACAAATCTTCTCTAAGAACATGAGAACACAACACAACAACTTCTTCAAAACGGTTGTGAAGAGAACTTGTTTGCCGTGGCAATGTAGATCTACTTGTAGATGTTGTTTTTCCTCTACTCGCTGGGGCATCTTCCTCTGGCTTGACACTGCTCTTGACAAAAAGGTGGTGGAGTCCATTTTGGCATCAGTGTAGTGAAACAAGGATGCCAAAATCATCCGATATCCACACAGCAAATTAATTACTGTAGTCACTGCTTAACTAGTGACCATGGGAGTTGACAGGTCCACTTTGTACTTTTTATCAAGTTCCCTTGCAATTTTGTGGAGTGTAGTGAGTGTAGTACCACGGTGCAATGCACTCCATTGTTATATTGAAATATATAGAATATATGAATCATCCGGAGCTCAAGCTAATTTTGTCCTTGCTTTCTGTTTATCTGTGAGGACACCCCAATCTCTGTGCAACCCCTGAGCCACCCTGCAAGGCGCTTCACTGACGTTCAGGAAATGTTGATCCAATGATTTTGCTATTGAGGATCAAACCCCAAGAGTAAACACGTCAAATCCAGTCTTTTTGTATCACAGACCAGGGCAGATCAGCGCAGGGGATTGGCCCTGCACCGCCGTTGAGTTGCAAACTCCATTCATGCAGTCGCATCTTGCCCACCTGTGTCAGTTCCATAGAGCACCGTGACCCGCTCGCCTGTGACCTGGCAATTGCTCGCCAGTTGGGAGGAAAGGGCGAGGATTGAATTCCTTTTATGCCTGCATTTGCAGGTAATGAATCCGCGCCAATGAAAGCGTCCTTGACTAGTGACTGGAGCTACAAACACGTATCAGAACATGTGTATATATATAATATATATATATATATACTATAAGAATCACATTTCGCATCACAGGGTCTGGAATACATGCAAGAATTCAGGAACTTGGAATTCCTTTGAGTTCTCCGTCCGACAAAGCCCATTTTTAGCATCTTTCCGCTTTTCTTGCTGGGGAACCGAAACATCTTCACACGTTACACACCAGTCGGTCGCTGAGGTCAGCGGCTTGGCCCACCGAGTGAGGTTTTGAAACCATGTTGAACTGTTTTAATCAGCATTGTTTTTGTCGAATCTCCTTTAGGACTGTCTGTCCAGGGCAGGGCCAGAGACATAAGCCCCGAATCAGATTCAAACATGAGATGGAAGACGTGGCAACTATTGGCAACCAAACAGGCACGAGTGATCGAAGCTTGCCAGTTATTATTCCCTAGATCAGGAGCGGCGAGTTGCGGCGACTGTGAGGGTTACACTGAGACTCGATCCTTGATCGTCTCTGATTGATTGCTGAGAACGTTTTGCTTTTGACACTCCACATGGGTAGCCATTGGGGATAAAGGTTCCCTAGTATTCGACAATTGGCAGGTCAATAATGTTGACTCTTGATTAATCAACCCCCCCCCCCCCCCCCCCCCCCAACAATTGGGGCCTCTAGAATAATATGCTAGAAAAACAATCAATTGATAATTAAATAAGGAATCCTTAGCTAGCTACCTCTGGAGCTACTCTGGCAATACTAAAGTGAAAGGAATCATTACTTAGCTATCTCTGGCAATATTAAAAATGAAAGGAATCATTACTTAAGAACATCAAATCTCAATGGAAATCTCAAAAAATAATAGACTTTTGCATTCAAAGACCTTCAAAATCATCAAATCTCAATGGAAATCTCAAAAACTTAAATAGAAATCTGTATTCAAAGACCTTCAAAATCATCAAATCTCAATGAAAATCTCAAAAACTTAAATATAAATATGTATTCAAAGACCTTCAAAATCATCAAATCTCAATGGAAATCTGAAAAACTTAAATAGACATCTGCATTCAAAGAGCTTCAAAATCATCAAATCTCAATGGAAATCTGCAAATCTCAATGGACATCTGCAGAAACTACACAAGCAGCAGCAACACAACAGAAGCAACAATAGCACCATTGAGACTTTCAGATGGAGTTTCAGGTGGACTTTCAGGTGGAGACTAGCTCTCTAGAATCTAGTTTGTTCAAGTCTTTGAGCTTTAGTTCAAGTTTCCAATAACCAAATAACCTTGCAGGAGATGCAGTTGTGGATATGTTGAAGAAACATCCTTTCAAGAAGAAAGAGAAGGAAGATAAGAAAGAGAAGAAGGATTGAAGAAAGGTAGAAGACAGGATTGAAGGCCTGAGGAAGCTAGCTAGTTTGAGACAGGTTTAAGGCAGAGTGTCCAAAACAGGTTTGCAGCTTGAAGAATGGGGTTCAAGAATGGTTTGGTAGAGAGCTTCCAGTGTGAAGGGTTTTGCAAGGGTGCAATTTGAAGAATTTTTTGAGGGAGCTGCAGCTTGCAGCTTTCAGTTGAAGTTTTCAGCAAGATGTTTTGCAGTGGTTTGCAGCTTGAAGAAAGGATTTTAGAATTGTTGTGTAATTAGAGAGCTTGCAGTTTGAAGGGTTTTGCAAGTGTGCGCTTTCAAGATGTTTTTCCAGGGAGCTGCAACTTGCAGCATTCAGTTGAAGTCTGTTTTGCAAGGGCTTGCAGCTTGAAGAATGGATTTGGAGGGGGTTGCAGCTTGCAGCATTCAGTTGAAGCTTGCAGCAACAGCAGCTTTCAGCTTTTTCAAGTGGGCCTTGCAGCGCGTGACTTTCAGCCTGGGATTTGCAGCACCTTGAATGACATTGGCACAGCTTTCTTTTTGAGGTTTATTTAAGCCCCAAGTGTTCTTAAAGACATGTTTTGAGTTCAATTCATTGTGCACCTTGTTCAGGCCATGGCTTTCAGCAGCTTCTTGGAGAAGATTGCAGGTGCCTTTGAGATGCTTGGGTGGATTCTAGGCCACCTTGCAGTGATCTTGACAGCTTGGCTGGTTGGAGTTGGAAGCTTGGAGGAAAATCAGCTATTGTTTTTCTTTAAAGCTTGGAGATTGGTTTGCAGCTTGGAGACAACTATTTCTAGTCTCAAAGAATGTTTAAAAGCTGTGAAGGCATTGGCCACTTCCAGCTCCTCACCCCCTTTGCAGACTGGAATGGCTTTGCAGGGGCTTTGCAGGTGTCTTTGCAGATTGAAGCTGGGTTATATTTTAGTAAGTCTTCAGTTGCTGTGGTCATTTGCTTGGTAGTGTTTTGAAGTGTTTTGCATTGAAGTGACATTACAAATCACATTTTGAGCCCAGCTCAGGTGCAAACATTTGCAGCGTGCTTTGGAGTCTTCAAGCTGGTTCAAGGGTGTGGCACTTTGAAGTCTTGCTTGGAGAATCTTGAAGGCATCTTTGAGTACACTTACAGCATCCAAGCAGACTGCACCTACATTGGGCAGAAGGTCTGCTATATTGAAAGCAGCATCTCAGATGGATTATCCCTATCATTTTGTAGTTAGTTTGTTTTTCTGTTTTGCTTCTCTTTCAGTTTCAGTTTTTATTTCAACTCTCTTTGGGTCAGGACAGGATGCTGCATCTGGGAAGTGCCAAGACACCATTAGGCACCTTCAGCAGCACTTGCTGACTTTTGATCCCAGCAGCTTGTATTTGTCTTAACAAGCTATTTTTTGAAGCTTTGAGTTTGCAGCAGGGTCTCAAGTTGATATTTATGTTTATGATTGTAGTTATAGTTGTGTTTTGTTTATGCTTTGCAGAAATTATGGTTTCTCTTGCAGTTTGATACTTCATTGCAACTAAGCGCGTGGTGGTGGGCAGCTCTTCAAGTCTGGGCTGCTGGACATGAGGCCACCATACAATGGGTCCAGCTGTGATGCCTACATGTGCCTTTGGCTTTCTTAGTTGAAGTTCTTTTCTATTTTGGCCAGTTCAAGTTTTTGGTCTTTTCTATTTTTGTAATTTCTTTTAATTGAAGTTTTTGATCACTGCAATTGAAGCAAACAATCAAAACAAGCCCAGGGCAGAGTGGGACCTGATGATTTGGGAGAGCGCGACTGCATTGCAGAACGACATCTTCTACAAGAGGTTCCAGCATGCATCTTGGATGTATTTAATGTGTGTTTTGTATTTTTTTCCAGGTATCCACTCCCAATCCATAGGTTCAGAATTTCTTTCAGCCATACACAGGCCAGTGTTGGAGAGCAGCAGACTGTTGAAGAGCTGGAGGCAGATTTGAAGGTCTTGCAGAACACTTGCAGGCCAGAGATCAATCTTGTGAAGTTCTTTCCAGACACTTGTTTGGCATGTGATGTAACTTTTCTGTTTCTTTTTTCTAGGTGTTCTTTTGTGAGTGTACTTAGATGAGAGCATGAGGTTTCTTCCAGAACCTTGTTTGGCATTTGATATGTGTTTCCAGGTGTTCTTGTAATTAGAGAGTTTATTTGATTGAGAGCAGCCTCATTTAAGGCCAGGACTTTGGAGAATCTTGCAGCTACTTGCTCTCCTTGGAGTCCCCTTCCAGAGATTCTGCGTTACAGGCAGACCAGGCTTCAAGATGCCCAGAGACTTAGAATCTGAACCTTTCAAGTTTTCATTGATTGTGTTTTCTCAGGTTCAAGTTTTTGGTTTCTTTTGAAGTGCCTAATTCCTCAACTCAGGGCAAAGGCTGCAGCTATGGGCTTGGAGTGGGGGAAGCTTGCAGTTCTTCCAGAAGTTGAGCCTCTTCCAGATTGGAACACTGGCCTTCAAGTATCTTGGACCTTTTTGATTTTGTTCTTTGTTTTGCAATCTTTTTGATTTAGTATTTTTGCAATCTGTTTCATAGTTTGGTGTTTTGTTCTAGCTTGGCTTTCAGTTTGTTGTTGGCTGGCTTGTGCATCTAAGGTGGAGCTTCTGAGGGAGATGGCGCGTGGTTGGAAGAGTCAGGGGTCTTCAAGTGGGGATATGATTCCAGATCCCCAGACTTTGAAGACCCAGGATTTGGAGCCAGCAAAGTTGCAGGCTGATTTGCAGGCCTTGAAGCCAGTTTCTTGAAGAGCTGGTTGCAGAGCTGATTGCAGGAGTCAGAAAACCTTTTGGAGTTGCTTTATGTTTGCTTTTTCAGTCTTTCAAGACTTTCAATACTGAAATTTGAAGACTTTGGAGTTTCAAGACTTTCTATTTGAAGAGATCCAACTGGACTTTGAAGGTTTGAAGACTTCAAGCTCTTTTTCAGTTTTGAAGGATTGTGCCCATTCATTGCTAGTATATAGTCACTTATGTGTTCAAGGTGTGTTCAAGGAGGAAGCAAGCTTTTAGAGTTGGTTTCAGGGCAATGGTGCGTGTATCCTTTGAGGGCTGCCATGGTTGGCTTTGGATTGAAGCATTCTTTGAATTGGGCATGGGTCTTGACTCCATCAACTTTGAGGTTTCCAGATGGTGTTTGAGAAACAACAGGTGAGGGTTCAGAAACATTTTATATAAATCAATATGTTAAACATGTTGCAAATCAGTCTTCAGTTTCAAGAGATGTTCAACATGTTCTTTTTTGGAACTCCCTCACAAGGTGGCAGTGGTACTCTTTGAGCAGGGAAGAAGTTCAAGATTTGGAAGATAAGTCTTTTGAGTGGGAGAATGAGTGTTGGAGCTTTGCATTTGTACAAAGGATTTCCACTGACTTACAGAGTTGGAGTACTTATATGGAAGCATTAACTTTAGAGCAAGTTAGGGTTGTCATTGCAGTCCATTACATGGACATTCATCCTAACCGCGTATGTGCCTTTGGAAGGTTTAGGGATGCAGATGGTTGGGCATAATCCTTCCAGAGCTGGCTCCTTGCAGGTGATGCTTCCTTTGCAGATTGGAGAGCCAAGAAAGATTGAAGGTTTCATGTGTTCAAGGGTTTCCTTTTGCAGTGTTGATTTTCAGTTCATTTGTTTGTAGTTGGCTCTTCAAGAAGCATTCAAGGACATCAGCACACCTTGTAGAGCTGCTTTGAGTTGATTTTGATTGGCTTCAAGGCATCAATCTTTCAGGTTGGCTCCTTGCAGGTGTTGCTTCCTGTGCAGTTTGAAGAGCCAAGCTTCAAGGTCTTTTGAAAGAATCACTGTTTAGCAGCCTCAAATGGTTTGAGGTTTCAGTGTTATCAAAGGGTTTGAGGTTTCTTTTAGTTGGTTAGCTTGGCTGTTCAAGAAGCAAATCAGGACATTAGCACACCACATTGCAGGTAGAGCTGCTTTCAAAGTTTGCCTTTTGAGGATTTGCTTTAAGAGCCTTTGAAGCCATCCAGCTTGCACATGCACTTTCAGCTGAACTTGCAGCTGCTGAAAAGACTGGGGGGTTGGAGTGCAAGGGCTTGAAGAGTCTTTGAAGAGTCCAAAGGTTTGGACATGGGTTTGAAGAGTCACAGGGTTTGAAGGGTCTTGGAAGAGTCAAAGGGTTTGAAGGGTCTTGGCTTGAAGTCTTCTTCAAGTTGGAGAGTGCGCAGTCAAGCTTGGAGAATCTTTGAAGCTTGAAGTCATCAAGACTTTGCAGTGCAAGGCTTGGAGCTTTTAGCAAGTTCAGCTTTTTCAAGTGGTGACATTGAAGTGCATTGTGTGTCAGTTTGCATTGTGTGTCATTTTGTGTCATTGTGGTCATTAAACCATATATCTATATGTATATATTATGATAAAAAAAACACAAAACACATATCTACAAAGCAACACACACTATCACAAGCAAGGTAAAGACCTTAGATATTGTGAACTGCCTGACATTATTGTTGAAGCCTCAAATCTCTAGACATTATTCTAGGGGCCCCCCCTAAATAATGTCAGAAAGCTGCTTGCTGGACTACCCCCTTTGCTTGATTGATTTTTTTTTGTTTTTCAATACTTTTGAATAAGGGATTTTATAAAGAAAGTGCGCACTGACTTTTGGAAACTTTTGGAAAGCTTCAAAACTAAAGAGCTTAGGAAAAGTAAATAAGGAATAGAGGGTGAGTAAAGCAAATCAAAAGGCAAAGAAAAGGAATAAATATTTAAAGCCTCAAATCTCTAGACATTATTCTAGGGGCCCCCCC
>CAXAMN010015480.1:15197-66190 GCA_963970005.1 Durusdinium trenchii | reverse complement strand
ATCTCCAATTCCTAAAGGAAATCTGCATCCAAAGACCTTCAAAATCCCAAAAAATCTTTTGCTGCCACTGGAAATCTGCATCCAAAGATCTAAAAAATCAATAAGCCAGAGAGTAAAAATAACAATATATAACAATGAAAAAATCACCAAAAAAACTATCCCTCCAAAAAAAAAAGACATTATTCTGGGGGCCTTTATTAATCAGTGCAGGAAAAAAAAAGTCATTATTGTGGGGATCTTTATTAATCAAAGGTTAACATTACACTTCATTCTTTGGTCATTGCCGAACTTCAAGCCTGAATGCATTCCAATTTACATGTTTTGCAAATCATTCAAGCCCCAGCGGTCCAGACGTGTCAGACCCATGAATGGATTCACCCTCACCGACCCAAGTCACCTGTTTGGATTGAGGGTGATGAAATCACATCTTCTGATCGTTGTCTTCATAGAATCTAACTAAGCTACTCAGAGTCAAGGACCCCAGCCAAAAAGAAATAGCAATCACCGAACCGCGAGGCCCGGCCTGTTCACCCATGCACTTCTTCAAATATTCCAAGAGATCCTCATCAGCCATGGCTTTGCGTCTCCGTGCCTCGTGTCTCGCGTGGAACCTCATGCGCTGCGTGCCTGATACGCGCGTCAACCGCTGCAAACTTTGCAGGAGGGCCCCATTTTCAGGGCCTGGTGGTGGTAACACGCTTTCATGACCCCTCCAGACGTGTCAGATTGTTCGATGAAAATGCACCATGAACTAAGTTATCTGGCACACGACCTTATGTATGACAATGCAGCCAACCTGTTTCCTTCCTGTCAGGCTCACGTAGTGCAAACGGATATCACTTGCTAAGCCAGGTGATCTATGCAGTCAGTTTGTATGCTCAATCCAATTGTGTGACATTCAGGCAGAGAGCATAAAGAACAGTAAGAAAAATACATTAAACAAATCATCCAATACCATGTGTAGTGCCTTAAGAAACCTCTAAGTGCCGGGCATCGCACCCAAACCAAAGCACCTGGTTAAAGTCAATCCACATTCCCCCAGATCTTGCATTACTATGTAGCACGTCTGTCCCACTGGAACCACCCTATATGAGAGGCACAATCCACTCACCAGTCCCATTTGCTGCAAGGGAGAGGAGCCGATCGGCCTTGAACAATACTTATAATAATATGCAATATGTATGCAATATGTCTAGACCTGTGTATATATATAGAATTATATAGATAAACATCCAACCAATGCTTTACAACACTGAGGGATTCCAGCATTAGAGTTTTTGTATAATTAGCCGGCCATGACAACTGTGTCCACTGGATTGTGGTATATATTTGGCATTGCCCTCCCACCCTACACAAAAACACCCGGTTCAATCATCACACTGCTTTTCCTATGTCTACTAGCTGAACCTGAAAGGCAGCCTCAACAGTTCGCAGGAAACCAGGAACCCAATGAAGCTCTAAGCTTGGTTTACCACAAGAAAGCCCAGTTGCTCAGTTTGAACTGGGATTCACTGGGCGAAAGGAAGGAGGCCCTTACATGCGTGGTTCATCTAGTACCCCTGGAACTAGTATCACAGCCATGTTTGACGATCAAAACAACGAAACCTTTTCCCCGAAAATGGAAAGACACCTCTATTTTTTGAGTTTCAAATGAATCCTCCAAGACGCTCATCTTTCATGGCGCTCTGCAGCATCTTCGCGAACTCAGGCGCCGTCCGCTGCAAGGAAGTGAAGCGATTCCTGCCAAACCCGCAGCACCGACGTGTCTGTTTGCTCAAACTGTCAACCTTACATAGACTTAATATGGAATGTGAACACAATACCGAAGGGTCTATTTTCCACATCCATGGATAAACTTGCGGACTGAAAACCAGACCACTTCGATGCACTTGCGGACATGGTTGCGTTTGTTGTTGCATCCACTTCACTTCTTCCTTGTCATCAACTCCACAGCATTACGTTCACATCATTGGTTCCAAAAACGTCATCACACGAGGTAACATTGTCATAATCTTGACAATCTCTTCTTCCTTCGCAAGGTTGTCATCCAAGGTCCAAGAGATTGAAATTGAAGAAAATTGACAAAACAGGGTTGCTGCTGGGGATTAGTGGCACTGGACGCAACTAGCAGGGCCCTCTCAAAGTGGGAGTCAGCGAGGTGTCAAGCGAAGTCAAACCGGTCAGGGCATGGCAGTAAATGCGAATTGACCTTGAGTGTGGGGGGAGGGACACAAAGCGTTGTCTAGAGATACTTTAAATGGACTCCACTTTCTTGAAAGAGCATGCAGAATGCACTAATGCACTACGTGCACATCAACCTGAACAATCCGAAACATTGTACAGTTTCCAATCCGAACGATTAAGACATTTAAGACATGCTGCAGCAAGATTGTTCCATTCCAATTGAAACTGCCGAAAACCAATACCAGGCAGTTTGAGGGGTGCAACAAAAATACATCCCGAGATGCTGGTTGTGGTAGGTGTAATTTGAAGTGTTGCTTTCCAGGGATGCATTGGGAATCACTCGCTGTTGGACATCCTCCATCAACCCTACAATACTCGGATCTGATGTTCCTGCAAGCAACAAAAGCAACATTGGGCTGGGCTGTCTTTCGTGCTGGTTCTGGCTTCCAGTGATGCTTGAAACGCTCATGCATCCCGCTTGATTTGACTGCAACTCGATCATCAAATCATCAAACAAATTGTATGAAGCCTTTAGAGCGTCTAGAGGAAATGATGCAATGCTGCAATACCATTACTGCAACCCCCCTTCGCAACTAGGATCTACACAAATCACATGAGTGAGGCCAATCCCCATTGGTCTGACATCAAGTGGCTCATTCCGCATGAGCGCATCCATGGCATCTGGGCTGATCCGCTTGTTGTCCAACTCGAAGCCGTTGTGTTCAGTAGTGACCTGGTGACCAAGCCGCTGTGTGTGTCCATGACCTAAACCAGCTTCTGGGATGTCCGCAGTCGATTCCCTCATCTCCGTATCTCCAACACATGGAGGTCACAAACAATGACTTTGGGTGCACAAAGAGCCAATATTTGAAGCTAGACTGGCATTTCGAATCTCGAGTATCGCAGGCTTTCTTGCTTTCCCAGCAAGAGTACTTCTACTAGTTACTAGCAGAAGTATGCGCAGGACTCATTGTTTGCCTGATGCGCTTTAAGAGATCAGTAAATTCCTTGTAAATATGCACACCAAAGGATACAAAAGGGACCTTGGCGTTTCAACTGACGAAGATGTTGTAACATTACGACGCGTTCACTCTAGACAGACTCTAGACATGTACAGTTCAATTTGGTCCAACAATCAAGGTTTCAGCAATTCCATGCAATTAAGAGTGCAAACCCTAAACCTTAGATAATCCCTTAGTCGATTGGTGTGGGGTTGACCCATGCCTCTTGATGCTAGAAGTACTGTGTTGCATACAGTAGTGGTTGTCATGTTTGTAGAAAGATAGTAGCAGTAGCAGTGTAGCAGCAGCAGCCGTCGCAGTAGTCGTATTCCCAGCAGCAATAACAGCTAAGATTAGTAGAAACACCAGTCAATGTAGTAGCAGTTGTAGTGGTAGTGACTGGTACTTCTAGCACAAATAGTAAGCCTAATAATACCAACAAGTGAAGTAGTACGTGTAGCACGCAGCACGAAGTAAGTGTAGCCCACCCATACGGACTGTAGTGGCAACTACGTGCCTTGTCGGGGTTGTAGCGATACAGCGGCCAGTAGCCGCTCTCAACGGCTTGCACCTGGCAATGACCAACACTCGTTGGGCACTCGACACGAGCTGATACACCAACCGAGCGGCAGTACTGGATCGGCATGGGATCTTTGCCAGGTGCGACTTTGGCTGGACATAATACATGGTAGCAAACTCACTGTTTCTGTCTTTTTCCCATATACATTTCAAAAACTAAGAGTTGGTGTCAGAAATAGCACTTTCTACGATAATGAACATGGACGGTGACATTTGCCGCTTTTCAACGAATCTCCTTGACATGGATTATGTTTGATCTGTTTAGAATTCCTTGAAGCATTGTTGACAGGGTACTTGTTTGTTTTTGATGCTTTTTGCAAGGCCTAGCTGCCGGAACCTACAATATGTGTGTATATACGTTGATAAGTGCATACTATGAGCTGCCTCATATGTTGACTCAGATACCCATCAAGGCGGAAAACTCAAAGACCATAGATACAATGTATTCACGCTGTGCTCCAAAGAGTCTGCCATTCATTTCTCGAACAAATACAAGGCGAG
The DNA here is from genome assembly GCA_963970005.1 of Durusdinium trenchii. Classification (NCBI taxonomy): domain Eukaryota; class Dinophyceae; order Suessiales; family Symbiodiniaceae; genus Durusdinium; species Durusdinium trenchii. Next base: position 61,925 of record CAXAMN010015480.1, on the reverse strand, counting down.
TCTATGTAACTACGTACTAAACTTATTTGACTCAACATGAGGAAGTGCACACCAATATGTTGGTTGTGTAGTTTTACTGGCGGGGCAAACTTTTGCTGGGGGTCAAGCTGCCAAGTTGGCCCACCCATATCAAACTCTAATTGGCACATTTTGATCCGCACAGTTGCAGGAACTCTGCCTGCAAGCACATTGTCCAAAACCCGCGCAAGCGAAATGACCAAAACATCACTGCAGTGCCTGTCCAATGATAGGGGGATGACCTGCGTCCTGGCAGCTGGATACCTGTCTAGCCCGCAGTGTGCCAAACATAAAGGCTCAACACCCGATGCTGCCCTAAGTTGCATGGAGCCGCAATGCAGGCCCGCCCCTACACCCTGCTGATGCGACGCTACCAGCCAAAAAGCGAGATCCGCCGCTGACATCGCGATGTCGAATCAAATCATCGCATCGTCGCGATAAGCATCAACATAAACAGCACTGACCCTGGGGGGTGAGAATGATCTTGGCTCCCACAATCCAACCCTGTAAACACGAGTCAACATAAGATACGCACACATACATGATTCTCTATGCAAATCTGAGACTATCTGAGAATCATTTACCAACTATAGTGGGATGCGGGGCCGACCGTTCGGAGAGATAAACACTGAGGCTGTGTCGCAAGCCGCAAAGATACCGCTTCTCAGCGATTCGGCTCGATGCATCACACAAAAGCAGCTCGCAAGCGTCCTTGCTCCTAGTAGCGATGCCAGGAGCCCCTAGCAGCGTCCTTGCTACTAGTAGCGATGCCCTTTTATATAGAAATTATATAGATCAATTTAGGAAGCGCTTTGCTATGGACTTCGAAAGGCTTTGATCAACCCAACACGTCATTCAGGCAGCGGCAATAGCACGCAATGAAATTGTATCTAAGCTTTTAGGTGCGAGCTGCCCTGGTGTCCTTTGGCCAAAAACGATACTCTTGTTCGCCGAAAGGAAACAGCACGTGAAAACAGCGCACCAGCACCAATGACTCAACCTATCCAACCCTACAGTGGTTACTGAGACGTATTTATGGGAAAAGAAGCAACCAAATGGACAAAATGCTCTCATTTCACTGCTGAGATTGCAATCAAACTTTCAGAACATTTGAGTGAACTCTTGGTATCTGAGAATATGTGAGTGCATCCGTTGACGAAACCAGCAAAAGAAGCAATAAAACACAAACAAACACCGGGTTGCATTTAAACGTGTGAAAACTCAGGAACGAATTTGCTGAGGAAGGCACCCCAGTCCCAAGGAAAGGACATCTCAACCCCCAAATATCTCAATTGATCCGAACATCCGGGGAAATTCCAAAGAGATGAACTGCCAGAATCCAAATATTGGGGAGTCAAATCAAATCCTAAACAACTAGTGATTTTGAGGTTTATCAAAAGGATTTCCTGTGAACATCTGTGAACTCCTTTTGATGTCCCTTTGATTTCAAGGGAATTTGGTTTGGAGAGCTAGAAGTGTTGGGAGGAGCAAGATTTCCAGATGTTTCCAGAACCCCGACCCTGCCCCTCTCAAAAAAAGCACTGCTTCATTTTTTGCTTTTACACAGTGACAACAATATCAATAAAGTAACCTCAGCCCAAAACGACTTCAATATGGTTCAATAGTCCATCGCAAAAGAGCTGTGACTCTTGTTTCCACCCAGGAAATCTAGTTCTTGCCTTTTCGGTTTCATAAAAGCAACATGTTTGAAGGTACTTTGAGAACCAATGTGAAGCCTAGGGTCCTCTACCACCGCATTTGGTGGTCTGGGCCTGCAAGCCAGGAGGGGGAACTGTACGAAGAGAACTTGATGATTCCAGGTGTCAGTTCACTTGAGTAACCGCTCCAAACTACGGCCTCGCTGCAAGTGATGCATCGCCGGACACTACTCAGATTGCCTGAAAGAGGCCCGGGCGACCTCTCCTTCTTTCAAAAAGTATATAAGCTAACGGCAGGCTGGCAGTTGATCCAAGTGCGCGGCGTCTTGCCACGAGTTGAAACGAACCAAACTCTTGCTCACAGTTTTTGGACACATTGCTCATTGGTTGCTTTTAGGAACAAACACACCACTATGTACCTCACTACCCAATCAACTTGACCACCAATCTCGGCAGCTCAGTTGTTAGAGACCCCCAAGAATTACAGGTCCCACCATGCCACATTCAGGTCACCCATAGTGGCAATCGGAGCCCTTGGTAAACCTCCAGCCCTCAGGGGCATGCAGTTTGAGAAAAGGACATAGACCCTCCTGAGTTCAAATACATGACCTAAGACCTACGAGTCTAAGAGATACGGCCAGCAGCTCTTGGATCCATCTGTTCTTCTTCGTTTTTGGGTGGCTTCGCGAGACAGCGCTGAAAGATCTTCCAAGCTTGACACAATGGTAGGAGACTGAAAAAAACAACACATGCGTTCTGCTCCAACCGCGATTGTACCTGGAACTTACAAGCTGTTTCCAGGGGTCCAAGGAGATGTAATTAGGCATTTAAATTTAGGTTCAAAACCTCTGGCCCATACTCCTGTAGGAGGCGAACCAATTCTTTAGTGATGGACCTTTCGAGTCGGGCCTCTCGTTCTTGGACATGGATGTCTAACATCTGCAAGTTTCCCCATGGGTCCCGCAGCCAACGCATACCTCATCTCACATACCCGCTCCAGCGGGAAAAATTAGAAAAAGTCATGATACCTGATTTTCATAAAGTTACTTGATAGAAGCAGCTTTGAAACCACCCAGCTACGCTCTAATCCAAGTATTGAGCTAGCAATCCTGCCTTTTGGCAGACAGCTCAGGGAAAATTGCACCATGGGACACTCCACAAGGTGCAGTGAACACAGGCTCTTGCTTGGGAGGCATGGTGGGAGTCAAGCATTCCATCACCCACCCAGCAAGAGCTCGAGTCTGTTGGGCTGTGTGTAGCACAGCGAAAAGTATATACAGCTTCATTCCCTCAAAATTTTTCAAAGCGTCCTCACGGCATGTACTTTTGTTTAAGATGCTTCAGAAAAGTAAACACCTCAAAATCCACGGCAGATCAGATCTGCTGACACCGATCAACTTCCACTTCCCATTTCTACTCATAGGAGCTTGGAGGCGTATCTCAATACCTGCGCCTGGGCGTCAAACCCTGCAAGGGGCCGCGTCGGGACCGCAGCTCCGGAAACCGCGGCGGAACGCCGCTCTCTGCACGCGGCGTGCTCTGCATGGCGCTAACAGGGCGCGGCTCGAGGAGCTCGACCAAACTCTGCCAAGTTTGGCCCAACTCCTGAGTTTGGCCCAACTGGAGGCGTTTTTCCAACGAAGGGTATTTTCTTCCAACATCTTCCAACCAGGGCAAATGTCTCTTGAAGGTGTTGCTCTCATGACCAATGGTGACTGGTGGTTGAAGGACGAGTTCTGCCGGAAAATCACATTATTGTCCTTGGAATGAAAAGGCGTGAGGGAACGGCTGGTGCACCACGCCACATATTCGGATCTCTGGGGGATTAGAAGCTGGGTGGGGTGTCACACCCACACTCTGACAATTGTATTCAGTTACACTCAATTCCCAGGTCGAAAATGGTGACGGCATGGTGAGAAAGTCGGTTCACTTGAAAAGTTGAACAAGCTGTTTGTGCGTGACTGCAGAGCTCAGCGGTGGTGAACGAGCGGCGCAACTCAGCTGCAAAACCAAAGTTTGGGGGTGGAAACGTGAAGGACCATGAACCATAACGTGGAGAGTGGCGTCACAGCTTGAAAACAGTTCACGTTGCAGGTACAGGAATGTGCGTCCACATTCCCTTCCGGCTGAATCCCATAGCTTCGTTGGCATGGCTAGGGAAACAGCTGCCATGCCCCCTGCTGGAAATTGGTTTGAGGTGAATCCAAACCCTTAGGCACAGGGGTTGACACACACAGTTCGCCGTGATCGGCGCCCCTGCTGGAATCAAACAAGGAAAACGCTTAGGTATAGAGTGTGATATACACACTCCGCCGCTTTGCGGCTCTCTGGCATAAAACGTAAGATAGTCACCTAAAAAGCCTTAGAAACAAAAGAAAGGAAAGACAGAAAGAGCAGCGCTAAGAGGGCAAGAAAGACAGATAGGTGCAGAAAAAAGTGAATACTTAGCCCTTGACTGGGGTAGGGAAACGAGCCTGAAGAGCAACCTAAAAAGCCTGAGAGAAAGCCCAACAAACGACGGAAAGCGCAAGAAGAAAGTGGGGGGGCAGGGACGGGATGTATGTTCATGTGTGTGTACATGTGTGTGTGTCTGACTACCTAGCACTCTAGAGTTACTGATTACTTAGCCGAAAATAGTTAAGTGCAGTAGTTAGGGAGCGGGACTTTAGTCTTAGACCGCCCGGGTAGAGAAGACTAGAACAGGAACAACACAGGGAAAGGCACCGACGCACAAGTGTGTCGAGTACCGTTTCCCTATGTTGCCCTAATTAGGGGGGGAGTAGAACGGGGGGGGGGGGGGGGGTTGGGAAACCTGCCTGGCTGCGCGACTGCGGGTAGAGTACCGTTTTAAAGCCCGGCGGCTATGGAGTCCCGTGTTTTGGCCCGGCGGCCGTTGTGTCAGTTAATTCAGTGGAAGTGAAGGTGAATTCCAGTGAAATCCCGTGAGCGGTGGTGAGTTCGGTTAATGCTTTCCCAATGAAACGGCGCCCCAGTGACGGGGATCACACTCAGCACCCGAGTGGGACGGCTGAGCGAAACACACTCTGACAATTGTATTCAGTTACACTCAATTCCCAGGTCGAAAATGGTGAGGGAACGGCATGGTGAGAAAGTCGGTTCACTTGAAAAGTTGAACAAGCTGTTTGTGCGTGACTGCAGAGCTCAGCGGTGGTGAACGAGCGGCGCAACTCAGCTGCAAAACCAAAGTTTGGGGGTGGAAACGTGAAGGACCATGAACCATAACGTGGAGAGTGGCGTCACAGCTTGAAAACAGTTCACGTTGCAGGTACAGGAATGTGCGTCCACATTCCCTTCCGGCTGAATCCCATAGCTTCGTTGGCATGGCTAGGGAAACAGCTGCCATGCCCCCTGCTAGAAATTGGTTTGAGGTGAATCCAAACCCTTAGGCACAGGGGTTGACACACACACACACGCATTTGCTCCCTCTATACAGTACTGAACTATATGATATACAGTAATATATACATACACACACTCATTGAAGGGCCGAATGCGCAGAAACGTCAAACATGTCAGAGATTCTGCGAACTATGCTTGCTAAGTAGACCAGTGAACCAGTGTAATCATTCTGGCAAAGCTACTATGGATGTGGCGACATGCATCGACAAGTGTCCAATGATTTTCAACGGCTCAGGAGTCCCCAGCACAGGCAAACGTTTTACAAAGCAATATTCATTCTCACAGAACTCCTGGTGGTTCGTTCATAGGCCTCCTTGAACCGCTGGTGACCCATCCTTCAAGGCCCCAAGAGTGTCTTACAGGAGATCCCACAAGAGTGTCCTACAAGAGTGTCCCACAAGAGTTTCCTACTAGAGTGTCCCACAAGAGTGTTCTACAAGAGTGTCCCACAAGAGTGTCCCACAAGAGTGTCCCGTAAGAGTGTCCCACAAGAGTTTCCTACAAGAGTGACCCACAAGAGTGTCCCACAAGAGTGTCCTACAAGAGTGTCATTTGGACATATGCAGCTTTTCGAACGTGTTTGCATTCGGGTTCGTGGGCTCCATCTTGTTTTTTCTCATAGACAGCTCACCTCTTCTTTACTTTTTGTATATAGACATCTTATGAATCTTAAGGCTCTTCAAACTCTTCGTGTTTCGTTACTTTTTTCCTATATAGAAGTCTATATGCAATTGTATGCATGCATGCTTCCACTTCTATATATAAATGTTTCCCACTGCCTACGGGTTTCACAAACCTGGACCTCATGGCTTTGGTTTTCGACCACGCCGGACAACCGTCTCACATCAGTCCCGAATCCATCACGTTTCACATGCACCGCTTCGATCCCTCCGTTGTCCGCTTTTTATGCACAATGTACACGCACTATCACGCACTCTTTGCAGCAACCCTTTGCAGCTTGGCATTGTCTCTCCAAAACTTCCTTTCACAAACCTTGTCGAATGATGTCAAATGTCCCTTTTTGATTTCCACTCTTGCTCTCAGCCTCCGACCGTTTGACCTGACGACATTAATCCGAACCCCCACGGTGCTCACAACAGTTGTCGCTTGGAAGACTTGGAAGGGTAGGACTTCCGGAAGCACGGACCCAATACACGGTGACAAACATCGGGATACCGCCGGATACTCTATTGAGGGCTCTTTGGTGTTTTGTGCCTATGGTGACCTACTGGCGCCATATCTATTTTGGGATTGAGTGTGTGCGACACTCTTGTGGGGCACTCTTGTGGGACACTCTTGTCGGAAGCTCTTGTGGGACACTCTTGTAGGACACTCTTGTGGGACACTGCTGCGGGACACTCTTGTGGGACACTCTTAAGGGACACTCTTGTGAGACACTCTTGCGGGACACTGTTGCGGGACACTCTTGTGGGACACTCCTGTGGCTAACTCATTTGGGACACTCTTGTGGGACACTCTTGTGGGACACTCTTGCAGGACACTCTTGTGGGACACTCTTGTGGGACACTCTTGTCGAAAACTCTTGTGGGACACTCTTGTAGGCCACTCTTGTGGGACACTCTTGTAGGGCACTCTTGTGGGACACTCTTGTGGGACACTCTTGTAGGAAACTCTTGTGGGACACTCTTGTGGGACACTCCTGTAGGACACTCTTGTGGGATACTCTTGTGGGACACTCTTGTGGGACACTCTAGTAGGAAACTCTTGTGGGACACTCTTGTAGGACACTCTTGTGGGACACTGTTGCGGGACACTCTTGTGGGACACTCTTAAGGGACACTCTTGTGAGACACTCTTGCGGGACACTGTTGCGCGACACTCTTGTGGGACACTCCTGTCGGACACTCTTATGGGACACTCTTGTAGGACACTCTTGTGGGACACTCTTGTAGGACACTCTTGTGGGACACTCTTACAGGACACTCTTGTTGCACACTCTTGTGGGACACTCTTGTGGGTCACTCTTATGGGACACTCTTGTCGGACACTCTTGTGGGGCACACTTGTGGGACACTCTTGTGGGACACTCTTGTGGGACATTCTTGTGGGACACTCTTGTAGGACACTCTTGTGGGACATGCGGGACACTCTTGTGGGACACTCTTGTGGGGCACTCATACGGGACACTCTGGTGGGACACTCTTGTGGGACACTCTTGTAGAACACTCTTGTGGGACCACTCCTGTAGGGCACACTCTTCGTACGAGACTTCCTCCAAAAGTCACGCTGCGAGGCTGCAAGACGAGCTTTTCGTACGAGACTTCCTCCAAAAGTCACGCGTCAAGTCTCAAAAACGAGCGTTTCGTACGAGACTTCCTCCAAAAGTCACATGTCAAGTCCCCAAAACGAGCGTTTTGTACGAGACTTCTTCAAAAACTCACATGTCAAAGTCTGCAAAACGACGGTTTCGCACGAGACTTCTTCCAAAAGTCCAGCGGAAACACCCATCGGAGCACACACATCACGCAGCCCTGCCAAGCAGTTTCGCGATTCCAGCCCCTCCAAACGACACCCGCTCACACGCCAATCCCAATGTGACAGCGACATTCACCTCTACCACAACTCACAACCTCCCGATTCCCTGCGCCTGCCACGAATCTTTCCGCATCCACACGTCTAACGCGCACAAAGTACTGCGCCTGCCACGAAATGTCACCTCCGTCACACCTCGCAACCTCACCATTCCCTGCGCCTGCCACGAGAATCGCACTTCCACGCCTCAAAGCCCACACAAAGTACTGCGCCTGCCACGAAAAGTGGCAATATCATCTCATGTCAGCTTCAACAAAATTTGCACCACACCACACGTTTGGAATGATTTCGACCCGTTCTGAACACACTTCCATCCACCAAAACCGCCATTTCAGCTGAGACTGGTCACGAAAACAGAGCTTCGATGCCACACCCTGAAACGCAAATCCCAATGGCACAGCCACATCCAACACCCCAAAAACACGACTCTCCAAACGCTAATCCCAATGGAACTGCGCAGCAATCTGCAGATCTCACAAAACGCTGCGCCTGTGCAGCGAAACGCATTGGGTTTCTTGCGCGGCATGTCATTTTCATGCAAATCACAATGGAATAGCGGCGCAAACTGACACGTGACACATCCATGAAAAGTCACTTGCAAAAGCTTCCCCCAATGGCAGCGCCTTAGCGCTCTACTGCGGACGGTTGCGGACGGTTGCGAACATAGAAGCAACGGGTCGCGAACAAGGCTCTACCCCCAGACCCCCAAGAGTTAAACGAGAACCCTTCGCTACGCATTCGGGAATAAGTAGAGTTAGAGATTGAATGGACACAAAAAGTGTGTCTACAAAGCAATAATGATTTAGGCACAAAAATATATATATATATATGTCTATATATATTAAATTACAATTTGGAACATGTAAACAAATGGAGAACTCTCAAGACAGGTACACACATATCAATAAACAACGGCTCCATGATGTTCTAGAATCCTAGAATCAAGAACCAAATGTGTATAAAAAGCATCAATGTAAACACAGCATTTAAATTCAAGGTTCACCTTGCTATGCAAATCACCACATCAGACATCACCAGAGCACAAATCATATTGAACCGAACAAAAAACGTCTAGCCTGTGGAAAGGTCAAAAAGGTCTCTAGATTGCTGTACATGATATTGCATGTGATCGCACCGCACACATCACCAACACTCCACTTCAGCACACTTCACATCAACCACTTCAATGCACCAGAAATCATTGCCACATCACTTCAACACACTTCACATCACCGCACGGCGCAATCCAAAGATCCCAAACAAGTGCCGGCTGCAGTAGATTCGGAGAGCTCCGAAAACAAGACTCAAACCCACAGCATGCACGTGACACGGGCAGCACCCGGTAGTCTGACTAGCCAAACCTGCTTGTATTCGTTTGTGCTGGGTTCCAACTTGCCTACCTGGCTCATGGGGCGCAAGGTCGTGGTTCCGTGTCAAACAGCTGCCATGCGTCTCTGGAGGAAGACTCAAAGGATGGCACAGGCCTTGGTGGGTCGAATGAATGATTCTGCACCACTAGACTAGGCATAAACAGTTGCCAGAAAGCCAATTACTTACTACCAACCATGACAATGTTTTCTTTCAGTAGTTTTCCGTGTGTGGCCTTCTGGGTTTTGTCAAACAAGTTGTCCATTTGCCAAAATAAATATGCGGAAGCCAAGCGAGCCAAACCTGCTGAGCCCAGAAAAGTGAGACACAACCTGCTGAGAACAGAAAGCAAACTTTCTGGGATCCTTCTAAGACCGGTAAGAACGATCCAAGAAGTTAACAGGTCATGGGGCAGTGAGAGATAGAACACGAGGACGTCCAGAAACAATGGGATCAGGTTGTATAAGATCGAAATCAATCATACAGAAAGTCAGCCAAACCAAAGCTTGGTGCTTGTAGGCTGTCTTTTGTCTTTCTCAAGCTGATAGTTTCCTGGCATCTGTTACAACCTCCAGGACCATATCAACTTTCCAAAAATCTGAAAAAAAACGAAATCAAACACATCCTCAGCACCTGGGGCTGCGTCTCAAAGGGTGGGCCCTCAAAACCACCTGTAAATGGAGCAAGTGACTGAAACCAGTGGGTCCCTGCGTCCTCCTTTTCGAGCCACATCCATACCAGAGCATGAGGCCAGAAATTGTTGACTCCCAGACGACCAATCCCGCACTTTTTACACATTTGTTGTCCGAACAGCCTAATTCCTATTGGTTGTAGCTAGGAGTCCATACGGACACCAAGTACGGCTGTGCAAACCTCGAGATGCGAGAAGCCTCATGACCCATCATCCAATCCTTTGGTCGTCAGCTCTCTGGGATATCGATACCCCGTTTACCTAAGTGGCTCATGATGGCTCATGTCGAAGTCACGGCCTTTCCGTATGCTTTTGGAGTCCAGTCCAGCGTTTTTGAGTCCAGGACACTGCTTCAAAGCCTCGGAGAAGCTAAGCTCTGCGTTCACGTCTTCGTTTGTCGGCAGTCTAGTGGGGCTGGCCCCCGTACTCAGTGGCACAGCCATGCTCGGCGTGCGGGGCGTGCTGGGCGTGCGCACACACCGGGAGGAGCAGTCCAAGTGAGCGCGATAAACCTGAGCAGTCCAATTCAAATGCTCCCTAATCAGCTAGTCTCTGGACACACACGTTTCAATGCCTTGAACTGGTTTAAAGTTGTGTGTCCAATCAACGGCCCAAAGGTTGCATGATTGGCGAACTGTGGGGGGCTAGCTAGGTGTACTCTCGCGGGAAAGCAGTTGCAGCTCCAAAACGCATCAAAATCCATCAACACAACATGTCAAGTTGTGGTATCCTCTCAGCTAAACTTGCCATGAAACTGCCTGAAGTGGTTAAAAAAAGGAACAATGGTATATAATGGTATCCTCTTTCAGTGATGCTGGACCAGCTTCTATGTTGGCTGTTGGCACGTTCATTTCAATAAAAAGCACACCCAAAGCAGGATGAGCAGCGACAACCGCTCAATCTCAAAAACGACGGATCTAGCACCCAGACTGTCTGTGACCCCGGGACGATAGTCTGGCAATAGCACTTCACCGATTAAAGCAAGCATGATTCACCTTGTAGGCAAAACGGGATAGTTGGCGGTTGCCCAAAGCCCCAAAACACTCATCACAGGCCCATGGATTGGCAAATACATCACATAGAACAAAATACTGACATTGCATTTGCCTAGGAGAACAGTAGCAATCTATTTACGAGGATTCGTCCTTTTCTCTCATCATATCTCATCATAATTCCACCCCAAAAGTTTGAATAATACCCAAAGTTGCGTTCTGGTGGACCTGGACTCCCTGGGCTAGGTAAGCAGTGGCACAGGTTCATCCTTGGTGCATGTTGCCCTCCCATATGAGGGTGAACGTAAAGTGCTTCTGTGATGCATGCATGCACAAAATTCAAAATAACACAAATGCCCTTCTCCATTTGGAAGCACCATTCAGTATATTCCTCACGCTGCAAAAACAGCATGTTCTTGATTGCCACACCACACCGAGAAACAACATGTCAATCAAGTTCAACAGCTATACTCATGTTCTTCGAAGTGGTCCTGCTGGTAACCGACAGGAGTCCGAACCCCAGTTGCATTTCACTGCGTTTGCCTTGGGCGCCGCATCCCGTGGGCCGCACCTGATGATCCAGCTTCCTTCGATCCGGATGGTTCAGCATCATTGGGACAATGACAGCTTCGCGATCACAGAGCTGACCTCAGAATATGCGCGAAGAATCTCGGGAAGCAAGATAAACAACCACACAAAAAGGGAAATTGCAGCTTGCTTCTTTGCTCACTCCCAAACAAAAAACATACCTTTTTCTGAGCCCTCATCCTTCGACCTGACCAAACCATCAAGATCCCACACGGAGACTCCAATCCATAAACCGGGACCGAAGCTGATGCAGCTTGGAATAGAAACCGGGTAGATCGGGTAGATCGGGTAGTAGTTAGACTCACTGTTCCGGGCGCTGAAGAACATCGATTGCTGCATTGCATGGCATATGGTGTCCTCCCCTAACGCGTGATGAAATCTCACAGGTTAACTGAAACCCTTCCCAAACCTCAGAGTCCTTCCCACCATCATTATCCAACTCTGTCACGCCAGGCAACGAAAGGCATCCTGAGGATGCTTGGCACAAACATCACGAAGACTGCTGGGTGAGACCTGCAGGCCGCGAGTAGATCTGGCCAGCACTCTGCTTTGCACTGAGTGCTGTGCACATACCAATCTTGCTTCCAGGAAGTCCTCAGGAAGGTTTTGTTTTGAAGAATAGTTGTTTCCATGAACTTCAGAATCACTTCCCTGCTTAAAAAGCAGGGGATGCCAAGCACCCTTGGAGTGGGACTTGGAACTGAGCAAGGTCTCTAGACTCCAAGAGGAATCACCGCTACAAAGTTACCACACTTCCTGTGGAATCTTCTGAGAGCTGAAAGGGGCCGCTTGAGAGCAACCATGTTGGGTTGGTTCTTAGTGAGGAAATGCCTGGTATACGGACTTTAAAAATTTCTTGGTGTGTGTGCGTGGGGACTGTGGGGCCAAAAAAAATCCAAAGATCCGCAACAACGATGCATAAGGTGCACACAACGACTTGTGGGCTCGCTTGGGCTACCCAACCATCCAAAGTGTTGCTACCTTGATCACTACAATTTCTGAGCCCTCCCGTTGCCCGAATTTTATTTCCCAATCTGTCTCAAAAACGTGGAGTATCGGGAAGAAACAACTACGCAAGATCACCCAGGCTATCTGTTGGACATCTCTTCGCACCCAATGGACCTGAGGCTGGTGACCTAGGACCCCAGCCTGGGACCGGACAGCTGAATGTGAGGAAGGTAGGCTGAAACTGGGATGAACTCCTGAAAAATGAGAGCAGAAGTGGCCGGAAATAGTGAGTGGTGAAACCTTGGAGTTCCCCATAGTGGATATTGTTGGGTGGTTGAATCAAGTGGAGAATTGACTAATACTGTATCTGTTGCTGGGGGGGGGTCTTGGAGAGGGACTCCACGAAGACCACACATTCTGGACTACTTGGAAAATGCAACTATTTGTTTGAACCAGTGTTGTACAGCTTAAGAAGATGCTAAACCAGGCAGTGGATGTTACACTCAACCTGTATATAAATGCACGACTTGCCATCTTGATGTTGTAAATTCACTTTGACGCCTCCGATATCCTTTGATCAATGGACCTTCGTTGCGCTGTTTTTTCTGCAAAAATTTCTGGTTCAGATGTCCCGGAGTCCTAGGTGCTCGGTGTATTAGCAATATTTTTCGGGCAAAACATTGAATTTGATATCCAAACGCACGTAGCGCAAGTGCTGGGAAACCAGACGCCATATATACGAACTTATGACAGCTGTAGAAACGCTTGAAAGAATTCAAAGCATCCACAGTGGGTCAATATTGCCTCTGTACACGCTCAACTTGCGCCACTCCTCACCCAGCAATATAAAAACAAAAAGCATTGTTTACTTTCAACTGTCCTTCAACTGTTCCTGCTACATTGTGCTATATGCTTCGGAACGTCGGAAAGTCACGCCGGCAAAACTGTGCAACCAACCCCACTCAAACAAGATCTGATACACGTGACCACTGGTTGACACGAATGAGTAGCCTTTGTGGGCAGATTTGGCTCAAACTCGTCCAGCAAGAAAACTGCATTGTGGCTGCTATGAGGGCATCGAACATGAAGCGTGCCAGTCTCTCAGCATCTCTGCGCATGGTGCTACATGATAAGCATATCCGATCTTGAAGAGAAGCCAATTGAGTTGAGACTTTGTGTATGGAAAGCACCACGCAAGACTGGCACTTCGGAGGCCGCAGCCTAGAGCTTCCAATTAATTCAATGATATATATATATATGTATATAGGCAACTGCACATGGACTTCCACGGCCCTCACGCGCAGCCATCCATTAGAATATCTGTCAAAGATCCTTATGGCCACAAGAAGTTGCTCTCCACACCCACGCTGAACTTCAACATATCTCGACACATCTTGTCCATCACCTGGGCCGACAAGGTACAACATGGTCGACATGCCGCGTCACTTAAGAATGCAGTGCTTGTTGCTGTACGCAGTTCCAGTGGTGGATCCGATGTACAGCATGGCCTCTGTGACCGTTCACGCGATGTGGTGTTGAAACCCTTATACTTCTGGCAGTCATCATTGACGATGCGACAGGCCTGTACACGCACCAGCGCTGATGGGCTCAAGTCTCGAGCAACACACCGCCCAAGCCACCTGTCAAGATGCCATCCTTGGGTCCGGCAATGGAATAGACCCAGTGGAACTCATGTGCGCGTGTTCACGTGGATACTGTTTGAAATTCATCTTCCAAGCCTTATCAGCAAAAGCTATTAACATAAAATGTCAAGCAAACATGTGAACGCAGTTGATTATAGACTCTTTTGACTGCATATTGAGTAGAGTCTGCCAAAAGGGACAAACGCTTGCTCATGCATCTTACCGATGAGCTTCGCCCGAGGAAGCTCCTGACCAACAAAGTCCCGACTGACATTCCGTGTGATTGTGGCTCTGCATCTTCATAAGGAAAGACTTTCTCCGGTTCGGGCTCTTTATCGTCGTCCAAGATCTTCACCCAAGCCCATCAAGGAAGCTCTGTGTTCGATAATTCAGCAAGACTGTCTCCACGGAAACTGGTTGAGACATGTCGTGGTTTGATGTAGCAAAGGTTCTAGGTTGTTTTAGGTGAAATCACACGAAAACGTGCCGTATCAAGGGAAGTTTCCGTGCTTCAATTGCATCAGCGTGGGGCCCTCTATTTCCTTGCAGGTCTCCTCCGCCATCTGAGAAAGCACCATGCCGACCAAGAACGTTGAGAATTGAGAATGTCAAGCGCCACATGATGAGATCAGTGCACAATTCTATGGTCTAACTCTCGAGCCGTGAATGCTAACTGAGCCCCGACCTATACTTTCTGCAGGTGGCAGTCACAGCGCTTCAACCAAGCATACTCAGGGTGAGTGGAAAGCTTGCGAGGGGAGGCCCGTTGCTGGTTGTTTCCACAAGTAGATTGCATCCATGCAAAATCAAGTGGGAGTATACATCACCCCAAAGCCGGGCCAAAGTTGGCCAATCTTGCCGCTTGCCTCAGTACATGCTGAACTTGTGCCATTCATCCCCCAGTAGTGTCACATTGGAAAGCATTTTTTCCTTCCTCTGTACTTAGGCTACTTTCAAATGTTCTTCAACTGCTCCTGCTACATTGTGCTCCATGCTTCGGAACGTCGCCAAGCCCACTTAAACAAGATCTGATACACTTGACCACTAATATCCGTGTTTCACTTGACCACTCTGATACTCTCACCCGGATCCGCTGGTCCTTGTGCCCTCAGCCGCTCCCAATCAATGACCGCGGCTGGACGCATGGCGCCGTGGGCGTGTTTTCACGCCACGGTGTCTTGGTCAAACGCTGTCGTCAGCGCCTCTCTACAACTATAAGGCAATCATCGCAATCTTTATTTGGGGTATTCAATGATTCAATATGTACCATCAAATAAGCATGGCTTGCAAAGGAACAGGCTACTACGTCAAATAACACATACAAAGGTAGCAATCTCACTGTTATCAGCAAATACTGTATTTGGTTTTCTATTTTCTATCTACCTGGGGCCAAAGGGGGAAGGCGGCCATTGTTTACATGATTACCTTGCTGAAACTGCCAGCAGTAGAAGCTTTCTTGATGCCATTTTGACAGGCCACATCCATTGCGTGCATGGTGTGGCTTCAGAGAGGAAACCGACTGTTCGTACCACCTGGGAAAGTATAGCTTGGCAGGAAGTAAATAAATGGTCATTAGTGCCCTCCCGCCGTCATCTCCCCTTAAGATTCAATATCCTACTCAGGCAAGCTGTTAGATCCTCGCTGCTTATCAATTGATGCTTTACAGTTCTGATGAGTCCCCTCTCTCTATGCATTTTTTGGCCCTGCTATAGATGTCTCACTTAGTGAAAACCATTATGTGCAACTTTGCTTCTGTCGAAAGGCTTCACACAAATTCTGCCTCTCGTACATGACATCAAAATACCACTGCTTTGATTTGGGATCTTGATGGCAAGGACAACGCCTAATAGTGCAGTTGCATAAGGGTTGCCAAGGTAGAAGCAGTCATACCCAGAAATGTGCATGGGTGGGTGATATTAGAGCCAACACGAGGGGAAAAGTAGGGGATTCCTGTAGCAGGGCCCCCTGCATCTAGGCCAGCATGTTGATAGTGATATGACATGATATGACCCTGTGTGGATAGACTACCTTCTGACCTGCGGATGATTACGTCTGACCATCGCAGACCAGCAATTGTCCTATTCCCGAAGGAACCCAGAACGCTCACGCCAATTGCACCTGTTGCTGGACCATGGCCTTATCACCAGCGCGATGGCCCCAATCCACGCAGGTGGCATAGGCGATAATGATCGAAGGTCCTTGGAAGAAATGGCTGGTCTGAATTGAACCCTCCGGATGAAGCCAAACCGAATCCTCAGTCACCAACGTCAAGACTCTTTACAAACCAATTCCTGCACCACCTCACATCCGTGGAAGGCCCAAACAAAAGCCAAGAAACAGATGCCAAATGACTCCACCGAGCACCCCTATCACCCTGAGTCTCATTGACTCCCATGCTAAAGGTCCAAAACTAGCAAGGCAATGAGGGTCAAAGGCTTCTATTCGAGTGAGAATTGTACACACTCATAGACTGATTCTCCGAGCAGCAATCAAGCAAAGAAACTCAGCTAGAACAGCGAGTCAAAGGGGGTGAAGTATCAGTGCCAATAGTCCACAGCCCCGACATGCACAGTATATGAAATCACCCCCCCTTCATTGTCAGGGTTTGGTGCTTTTATAGGCGTCATAGTCATAAAATAGCATAAACCCTGTGAAATGAGATTGCCAGAATTCGCCTGTAAAATACTCAATCAAGTAAAACCAAAACAGATCTATGACATGGGTAAGATGGATTTCAAGATATTCATCGTGGCTTAGCCCGAAAAAGTGACCATGGTCGATTCCAGTTTCTTTGCAAAGAAGAATACGCACAGTTTATAAAATGTACTGGCATGGATTCTGATGCAAAGTTAGTAGGACATATCAAACTCATGGCCCTGGCAGGATCGCAGCGTTAAAGGCAACAAATCTATATTTGTATATCATATACAATAATATATATATATGTATATATTGACAGAATAGACCTGCCTCTTTCAACCTGGCTCCATATCTCTCTTGTCCCTAAAAGTAAGTACAGCCTAAGGATAATGTGATTTCTGAGGGGAAATGCTGGCACGGGATGAAATGAACTAGAGCAGTTGCCAGTTTCTGTAGGTCTTTGTTTGCAACCTAACACCCAATGATTTTTGTTCTGTTAAGGGCATCGCTACTAGGAGCAAAAGGCATCGCTACTAGGAGCAGGGACGCTACTAGGGGCTCCTGGCCTTACTACTAGTAACAAGAAGCTACTAGGAACAACCAATGACCGAGCTTCCGGGATAGGCCTCGGCTTCTTTGAAGGCCTTGACAGTCTGATTCACGTCCGCGGACAAGGACACCGAGGCCACATAAGCATTTTCATGCATCATGGCCTAAGATACTGCGAAGGTGGAAGTGATGCCAGTGGTGAGAAAGCGAGAAAGCGGAGTGGGGGTTTGTCGAAACCGTGTTAGTTTGTTGTTTTTTGATCACCATAATTTACTGCAACTCGACCAACGGGTGGCTCGTTTCAGTGATTCCGGACTAGTCATTGACCGACCTCAGATCCAAAAGTGAGCATGGTAAGGCACGCGTGGCCGGAGCAGGTCCGGATCATTGTGATCGATCGCACGCGTGGGATCTTGGGTGGAAGCAACCCTGAGTGGATCCACTTGCAACTTACTGCCACAGCTAGGAACAAAGGGAACAAAGGACTGAACACCTAGTCGCAAGACCTGGTTTCTAATAACTTATAACTTGTAACTTATGACCTCAACAAAGCTGCATTTTGGGCAATTGGTACTCAAACCAGGGTGAAACAAATTCTGACCATAGATCTACTAGGATTTGCTTGGGAACGAGCTACAAAGGGGTCCACATTCCCAAGGTCCAACTGCCCAAGCTTTTCCTTTGGCCTGATAAAAACAACTTGCAAGCTGTTTACGCAAACCAGTTTGCATAAGTTTAACACACATTCATCCAAAGTTCTATAGACAACTGCTGACACTCAGTCTCCACTAGTCACTTGTTGGATCTATGTATATATATATATTGTAGATATGAAAAAAGCACTGAATACCAAATACACAAAACATGACAAAAACAAATGTGACACTCCCATGCTTTGCCTCTGTTTCAGGCTTCAGGACTGTCTTCACAGGGATTCCGTATGGGTGACCCATGGTCTTCACGACTTTCATGCATGGATGTCTTCAGAAGAACAGCAAAGTGAGCACCTTCTAATGGCAAAAGTAGGAGCTTCGACAGGTCCACAAAACGTTGCGAACCCCACATAAACTAAGTGTGAGCCCCCACAAGCTCCACGACCACAATGACGCTTTGCAAAGCATTGACTGAACATCCAAAAACCTATTAAATCTGCATTGAACACACCTGCACTCTTCACCCAGAAACGCTGCGACGCGCGATGCTGCCGTCGGCCAGTAAGTGCCGAGAGGCAATGGCGCCCAAGTCCTTCTTCTTTGCCCTGTTGCCACCCGCCGACATCTTCATCGTGGCACCCTGCCGCTGCGGATCCCGTGCTGGGAATTCTTTTTGCAGAAACCACGAACCGAAAGGGTAGCAGCAAGTAAAGGTTGCCCTCTCAAACACACAGCATGCCATGCATGCTGCATGACTATATCGAGTAGCTGGATAGGTGGGAGCCCTCTTTAGGCTAACTCTAGGCCATGGGAAGCAGGGGCGGAGTGAGAAAAAGAAACGATGCATGGCCGTGGGTATCGCACAGGCAATTCTGAGCATGTGTATTGAAAAAACTCTGAGCCAGCACAAGTTCCACAGGGAGGAGGACCTTTGGTGGCAAGGGGGGGGCAGCAACATGAGAATTCTCTATCATGTTCTGAGAGTAGGATACATAGAAACGTCCAGGGCAGCAAATCAAAAAGGATCTAAGAAGCAAGACGATGGTTTGGAATTCTGGGTGAGAGGAAACAAAGAAAAACACTTTCTTGCATCTGGGTTAATTAATCCTTCGGGTTGATAAGCCAAAATTTGAGAGATGAAGAGAGCCTTAGAGAAGTTGAACTAAGTTGAGAGCAGTTTAGTTTGGAGAACCACATAGCTCTCAATCCGTCTGAACTGCTCAAAGTGGCCCAAAGATGTGTTGAGTCTGAATTCTTTTGTCTTGTTTCATCCAGAGTCCTATTAAATTAAATATAGCGCCTATTACCGATTGTGCTTATTAGCGCTCTGGTGGTTCAGAGTGAAATGACATCTACTCTCAAAGCTTTTGCTGCTTGCCCATTGCCGCCACGGCTTCTCCCCTATAAAGGTTGGATCATGAGGCATTCCCGTGCGACACTACGATTTTGCCATATGAGTGCCGGATAAAATCTGTCGTCCAGCCTACGGACATAGCCTTGAACATGGGTCGGCCCCCATCGGTTATGCGGGTGTTGTGGGTTTGAGGAGCACTAATCTTGCGAAGCAGAATAAGCGACTTTGAACTGAACATGGGTCAGAGTCATGAAATCTAGAAACTGCCTGTCTGTTGTGTGTGCGCTCCTCCAGTAACGAAACAACCAAGACAAACACACACACACATACAAAAACAAACGGCATCCCCAAACGTCCCCAAACACTATGATATCTGGATCTACAAGAATGATACCTTCATGTATCTAGATCATCTGGATCTGCTGTCATCATCCAACCCCCCGCTGTGATGGCTTGCCTTGGGGGTGGCTTTCGAATTCTGAGCACCAGTATTGCCTCACAAGGCAGAAGCAAAGCGAGAAGCGAACACGAGCCCAGCAAACAAGGAAACCAGCACCGAACACGACCACTCAACACAACACGACCACTTGATTATACCATTCACATCCCACCTCACCTAGGTCCTAGGTATCTGCTGACTCTGATTGAAGTGAACAGCTTAGTCGACAGCACTCAGTCCCAGTTGGTGAACTCCTTGGGGTTCGGCTCTCAGTAAGTACTGCACTGTCGGACTCTTCACTCGGGAGAGAAGCAGTCGCCCGTTGATCAGGGAAGAAACATGCGGAAGCAGTCTTCCACGTTCCCGTTGTTGCCTCCACTTCCTCCACGAAGATTCAAGATTCTTAAAAAAGAAAACTGCGCTCCAATGGATCAGCAACGGATAACCGGATAACCCAGAGTTCCCAGCTGAGGCTGGCTCCTGTGATGATCTAACTGCCCGGCCTTCACGAGGGAAATGAAATCGAGACAATGCTAAACACTTCACCACTTGCCACCCAGGGGCTGTAGCCCTCCGTGTCCAGGACAAGAACGTTGATGTTCTGACCTGAAAGCAGGGTCTCAAACAAGAAAAATACAATACTGTAAAAGAGGCATGTCTCCTTCACAAGTGCAGGACATGCCATGCATAAATGCATTCATCGAAGACATAGTCTGGGTAGTTCCTGTTGTGGGTCCAAGCACTTGTTTCACACGCAAAGAGCGCCAAGTCTAATGCAAAAAGGATTGGATTTCCAACGATTTATCAGAACATGTCCATGAACAGAAGTGCATGTTGAGAAGTCTAGAAAGGACAGAAACAGCATGGACAAACTGTCAATACTTGCTCCCTCCCTGAGTCACTGAGGTTTATGGTTGCATTGCATTGTGTAATTACGAAGTGTACGACTTCAGAATTATCGCTGCAGAACTGTCACACTTGCAGACTGTCCCCATGACTTGTATCTTGCAAGCCGTAATGCATCTCTCGCAAGCCATGCCATATTTATCAACATGCGCCACCATACCCGAGTAAGCTTCATCCGATTAAACCAGCTGTTGGTAATTGCTGAAACATGCTGAAACCATCACACAAAATATGCACCCGTGCAGAATCCCAGAGCCCGTACCACAGTTGGAAGAACCGTTTGCTGTAAGGCGGTCCCACCGTCTAGCAGCAAAAGCATGCAAAAGCTTCCACCCGGCTACCTTTGTAAGTAGGAAGTTATTTGTCTCTTGAAGCCACCGACTCCTTGCACAGCGTTCTTTCCAATTCAAGATCTTATACCTTCACTTTCACTTAACGATATGTCCACATCTTCACATGTCACAACAATCTCACCCCCATTTCCCTCACAGGTGGCTTTCTCGGACCACTTTCTCACTTCCAGGCTACCAGTGGCCAAAACGTGGTCCAAACCGCCAAAGCCGATGTCGTACGCCCATCCGTCACCGCCGATGATCCAATGGGACGGGGCAACCAGCAGGTCCTACTCGCTGCCGTTGGTGACGGTCGGAGGTGTCAAGGCGATGCCAGGATCTACTAGTACCAGTAGCGTCCTTGCTCCTAGTAGTCAGGCCAGGAACCCCTGGTAGCTTCTTGCTCCTAGTAGCGATGCCAGGAGCCCCTAGTAACGTCCTTGCTCCTAGTAGCCGATTTTGAGCCAAACCGAATTGGACAACCCAATGGCATCACATAACCAGCCGTTGATCTGCCTACATTCCAGGGGTATCCCCTCGCCCTTCTTCCAATCCCACCAATCTGAATCAACCCTCAGTTGGCTACAACAACGCGCGAGCAGTCAGGTGACAAGGAGGACGAGTCTGGGCACTGGGGTGGTTGGTGGAGCCCAGCAGACTTGAAAGCATGACACAATAGACGCCGAATGCAAGCCTTCGAGTTGGCAGGGGGTATGACATGTCTTGACCCTTGCGTTTGTTCGGAGTGACACCCGTAGTGTCTTGTCTTATAGTGGACCGAAGCGCAAGTCAAGACTAGGTCGCTTGGTCATTTCACGCGTTAACTTAGTAAACTTAGGGTTGTTTCATAATGTTTCATAGATTCTCTCTTGGGCAAGGCCTGCAACACTCAAATGCTTAAGGGAGCGAGCTTTGACCCAGCATGCCTTGCCTTCCTGTCACACTGTAGGTCACCCATTAACAGTTACTGGTAGCCCACAATAGCCCATCTGTGTTCCATCGGAGGTATATCTCTGATCTCGCGATGGGTCCGTCCCACGTCCGACCCTCCCATCGCTCCGAACCACGCTTGACAGCGCCCAAGGCCACTGGAGAGTCGGAGGTCTCTGGCTCCTTCAGGTGGGGAACGCACTTGTGATCCTTGCTCCTAGTAGCGTCCTTGTTCCTGGTAGTAAGGCCAGGAGCTACTAGTAGCGTCCTTCCTCCTAGTATCAAGGCCAGGAGTCCGTAGTAGCTTCTTGCTCCTAGGACTCCTAGGTATGAAATGCCTTAGAAGTCTTGGATAGTCTTGGTATAGTTTTCGGATCCTCACAGCCAGAGTTGCCAGAGTTGCAGTGGACGAAACAAATCCTGCTTTGTAGGAAGGAGACCCCCAGATTTGCTTTTGTTTTTCATACCTGTTTCCCAGTTTCTTTCGGTCATCTGAGCATCCCCTTGCTCCCGGCTTGAGTTCAGAAGAGCTTGCAAAACACAGGTAGACCGCTAGGCAGACCTGATTTGTCAATAATTATTGGACGCTCCAGGCTAGTTTTGATACATGATGAGTTCATGTTCATCTATACTCCACATCAGGAACTTGGTTGAATGCTGGTTCGGTCGGTCTCTGGAACCACTGGTGACGTCCGCAGGACTTATGAAACCGTCGTGCAAACGATCAGTTTGGAACATGAACATGCCCCAATGCTGGGGCGATTCCATTACTTCATGCCGCAACCCGGCAAACCAAGTGAAGTGCTTGATAGGATGATGAACCTGACGCTGAAACCAAAGCCTCTTCGGCACTTTGGGATTCCCATTCTCCTTGGCCAGCGCAGCCTTCAACGGGCCTTGCAAGACCTTGGCACATTGCAGTTCGCGTAGAGTGACCAGTGGAACGAGAACAATTCTGTAAGGGGACATCCAAACACACAGCACCGAACCAGGGGGGTTCCCGCAGGCTCGTATCTAAACCATAAAAAAAACCACACGTGGTTGTTGGATCTGAATCTTTCTCCCCCTGGTGTCCTGCTTAGGATACACACAGCCTTTCTTGCAGTTGGAGGTGCAATTCTATAAAATTAATAGATAGGAACGCAATGGTGGTGGAGAAAAGCATCCTGCGGGGGTTCCAAAGGAGTAGTTTCTGACTAGGGATGCACACTATCCACTCACTTGGCGTGCTTGAGGTATTGTTGGCAACGACGACCAAGAACAATTTATCCGCATCTTTGGCCTTTTCCATCCTTTTCTGTGTCTGTTTTGTTCCTTGTTGTTGCTGCTTCCGGTGCCGGTGTTTTCCTCCTGAGGTGAAAGAATGTCTCCCTGCCGTGTTGCAGTGCATTTCTCCGCATCCTCGGCCACCTCTATCCACCTGGCTGGACGCGGGGGCTTGGACGATTGGGCGATGTTGGTGCTCCCATTCTCGTGACATGCCCCAATTATCCCCAATTGCTTCTTGCTCCTAGTACAGTAGTAAGAATGCTACTAGTAGCGATGCCCTTTGTTCCTAGCAGCTTCTTGTTCCTAGTCGCGATGCCCTCTCAAAAATCCAATTGACTCTCGGCCCAACTGGGCCACTCAGCAACTGTCTGTATAGAATGATTGATTTACAGGGCCAATCAAACTTCGAGAATAGTGGAGTTCCAAAGAATCCTGCTGGAATCCTTCCTGTCAAAAACATAGTTCTATTTGTATAATTAATTCAATAACTAACAACAGATCAAGTTAATGCCAGTGTCCACTTCGACCAAGTGCAAACAATTTTAGATTTTAGACCATTTTAGACCTCTAGCACCTCTCATCAGACAGTCTTCACCCCAGATCTGGGGCTCGTGGGCTCGCAGAGCCTCAGAGCGGCTCGATGCGGCTCGCACCTCTCCATCAGGTTTTGCAACTCGGTGGAGACAGAGGCGCCTGAAGACACCTTCCGTCACAAATGTTGCATGGACCCGGGACCTAAAGGTTGCGAACCAGGGTCTTCTGTGTATTTTTTGAACTCAAATCTTCAAACAGGACAGGAGTTCATGGCAGCATGCAAAAGGCAACATAATAAGGCAACTAGGAGCAAGAATGCTACTAGGGGCTCCTGGCCTTACTACTGGGAGCAAGAAGCTGCTAGGAGCAAAGCGCATCGCTATTAGGAGCATCCTTGCTTTCTTTTCTTTCCTTTTCGGCTCTCGGTATCCCTCGGCCCTTCCTTCCCTTTCGTCCCATCACCAGTGTCCGGCCTCCTCCAGCAGTTCCTTCACGTCCGCGACCAGGCGTTCACGACGTTGCTGGGATCCCAAAGCCATGCCCAAACCGTACTCCGCGGTGTCCTGGCGAAACCCTTGCAAGGTGGGTGGTTTTGTCATGTTTTGTCGACTGTGAGGGGAGTAGAGAACTATGAAGAACCACACCTCAAGCATCTTGTGTTCTCTTCCCGGGACTCTGCTGGCTTCTCATTTTTGCTCTTACCTACCACAAATCCACCACGATAGAGAAATTCCATGAAGTTCCGAGGTAAAGACCGAACTTGTTGCACGAGTTCCGTCAAATTGCCATATAGAGTCCACAAAAGGAGTCCATGTCAAATTTGAAGTCCCCCATTTTAGGTCACGGTCATCGCCGTTCTCCAGCTCCCGTCTCGATTGAATTCAGGGCTTGCTTCAAACTCTAGGTCGCACCCCACCCAGTCGGACATTTGGTGTCCAAGACAGGAAACCAGTTCAATCCTATAGTCTAGAAGCTGCTAGTAACCAAGGGATCGCTACTAGGAGCAAGAAGCCTAGTAGCTCCTGGCCTTACTACTAGGAACAAGAAGCTGCTAGTAACAAAGGGCACCGCTACTAGTAACAAGTGCGAAGCAAGCTTGTTCTAGTTGAGGGGGAGCCTCAACGAGAACCAGCACAGCCTGGAAAGTCAGTCCTTTGATCAGATGTGCTTAGAAACCCTCGAACTGCCAATCAGCGGTTTTGATTATTTATGTCAATAATCCTGGCTGCTGTAGGGGCACAACCATCGGGGCTCTGTGCTTTTTTATGCGAGTAACTTGTCCCTTAACCACCCCTACTTAAAACAAAATCATCGAATTTGACTCATTTTGGTGGATGAATCCAACAACTCCACACCACAGACATTGCATCCGATCGCCCACCCGGTCTTTCTTTGTTCCATCCGTGCCTCGAAGAGGCTTCGAGCCCAGGCGGGTCCTGAAGAAGGGAGGTGCATCACCAAAGCGGTCAACGATAGAATGGCCAAAGCATGCCAAAGCTGCCCCATTAAAGACAAAGGAATACTAATACTATGGATCCCACATGGTAGCAGTATTGTGAACATCCCGTACTTTCATGCAATGTAAGGCTTGCTCAAATCCTTGGATGTGTCACAGAGAATGTGGACCTCCAAGTTCAAGACTCCAGTAAAGGCGAGATATTGGGTGGAAGTAATGCTAAATTTTGGCACGCTGGCTGGAGAGGATACTGCTGCCACGCTCTCATACTTCGGAGTTAAAGGAACGTCAAGTCCTCTGCCAAAGCAATGGAGGTGTTGAACTTTCTTTTGTCGCTCACTTTCCAGGCAACTTTCCATTCAGCAAAGAGTCAGCTACTATGCGGCTCACGATCTTGATACCCAGAGGAAGCATTGTCACATATTGTCACGCTTACATTGGGATCCCGAATATTTTAGCTTAAATAGGCTCAAGTCCAACTATGAGCTTCACAAAGCCGCACTTGCCCTATGTTTGTGATCCCTTGCCTTTGTCTTTGCCTTTCTCGTGTGTGGGCAAGGTTGTGGCGTCTCTTAGAGAAACCTGCAATGTGGAGTTTCATAAGACCTTAAAGCCTTAGTCATTGCCGGGCTGGACTTCTGGGATGCCCTCCATGTACAGACTAGCCGAAGGCTTATCAAACACGCCACTTAACACTGCCCTGATTGGGAGAGATGCTGTTCTGATCACGGCCTTCAAAACAGGAGACACATTCTCCAAAAAATTGACTCGTGCACACAACACTAAACATGCTCGCCCTATCTCGTCCTGTTGGACCGTGGCACAGCAAATGCTTATGAACCGTGACTCAGGGTCACCTCCCGCAACACAAACATAGTTCATGAGTCTTCTGAATGATATATATTATATTGTATTACTGTATGGGTATGTATGGGTTCTGACTGGGCTTTCTTTCCATCCCCACATTTCTTTCATACTTCCATTTTGCAAACTCAACAACTATAAATCACCGGGCCAGAGCCAGCCGCAGCCCAAACGCGCGCCGGTTCCGACAGGCTTTTGTTTCAGCCTTGGCCATGGCGGTTCTTCTTGAAGGGGCTGAGGCCATAGGATCCACCCCAAACGGAGGAACAGCCACTGCTGTTGGCAATCACCATGCCTGGGAGGAAAGATCAGAACAAGGAAAAGACATCATTCGGCTCGGACTGTCCGACGGATTGCTACTGGTTCCCCAAAGTTTCTACCAAAACCGATGGCGGGTTGATGCAAAGTCAATAGCCAGTCGTTTGAAAATCAAGATGGCCAAGATGGCCAAGGAACATGAGGCTTCATGCAGGGAGTTTTTGACCGCATTCGGCATTAGTATTGAAACATCTTCCTTCTGCGCAGAAAGACCTGGGTGTGAATCCAGCTCTAAGAATAAGGAAGGATTCAAGGTATTTCAAGGTCACCCAAAGGAAGGACTGCCGTTAAAGGCCAATCCTGAAGTCAAGTGCAACCCGAACCCGATTCTGAAATGCTGGGTAATGGGTAGTGTTCTTAGAATATGCTGGGTAATGGGTAATCTGAAAGAACAGATTCTGATCAACTGACCTGTGCCGCGGAAATGATCTGCGCATCCACAAGTGTCTTAAACTTATAAGTACGAACCCAACACATAGGACATAGGATTTATTGGACATTTTGGGCACGGTTGGGCTTCTTCGTAAAGCAGAACTGCGTAAAAGGCATTAAAAGGCCATAGGTCCATCCTTCAATCGTCAACCACCACATCCCACCCAATGGACTATTTTCCCGTCAAGGGGCGATCGCCGAACATCTGCGTCAAAAGCTTCACGTAGGGTGTCTCGCCACACCCGGAGCACGCGCCACCTCGGTCGGTGGATGGCTAGCCATGGATTAGCATCAATGTCTCGGACAGGGCTTCTTCACGGTAAGGCCTCCAACCTACTTGCAATGGCCTCCAACCTGAATGCAAAGAGCATTCAAAGGGCTGGACTGTGGCTGTGGGTGCACTACTTTTGAGGTGAAGTCTCGCGTCTCACAGGAGAGCTACAGTCTGATCATGCTATGGCCACAGGTTGTCGAAATACTTGCACAACATATTGAACTTCGACATTGCCCTTTGACCTGCAAAGCTTGAAGGAGACCAGCTCCCGCACCCACCTGGCAACCCCCCAATGGATGTTGCATGGATCAAACATGAATTAGTAACAAGAAGCTACTAGTAAGAAGTGCATCGCTACTAGTAACAAGTGCCTTACTACTAGTAACAAGAAGCTATTAGAAACAAGTGCCTTACTACTAGGAGCAAGAAGCTACTAGGGGCTCCTGGCCTTACTAGTAGTAACAAGAAGCTACTAGACATTGGGCCATGCAACTTGCGCCTCACAGGGCCAAGCAATGCGAAGAAACCACCCAGGCTTAGGGAACGCTTGAAAGTTGCATGGCCGTAAGGGCAGATCACTGCGAGTTGCCACTGTACTCAACAAAACCAACAGTCTGAGATTGTTGTCAGGGTGGTTGAGCCATGAATCGATTGATTGAATCCAAGGATGGAACCATCATAAATCACACCAACCAATACGCTGCTCCCAGCAAACACCACCACACCACCAGTACCATATATATATATAGTACCACCACTATTGCCGGCGCCACTACCACCATGATGACAACCACAAGAACAGCTACATCTCTTGTCGTGACCGCGTCAACACTTTGATTTATGGAGTCTTGCTACAGGTCCCCCAACCACCAACCACAAGCGCAAAGTGCCTGAAAGTCCATCCGTGTCAGCAAAGACCTCCACTTGCACATTTTTGAAGGCCGTCACTGGCACTCGGTTGACTCTGCCGTGATCAGCAGCCTCACTGGTAGAATAGCTTACAATATAGGAGACCTCACAATCCCAGAAGATCAGACCTCACGATTCCCGGAAGATGCCACAGGATGAAGCAAAAAGAAACAACCTGCAGAATCCTACAGATTCCAATTCGTTCTACGAAAATCACACAAGCGGGTCGACTGGCGGTGTGAACCGCTCGACTCGATCGTTGCCAGGACGCTGAACTCGATCAAAGGCTCCTGAAACTGGGATCCTTAGAGCATGTCAGGAAGTGGCCGAAGGTCATCCCTTCTCACCTCCAATCTGAAAAGGCACAAACTCTAGCAATCTTTTGATAATTTGATAATATCATGACAACCAAAACACCCGCAGTCACACAACCATCATCAACCATCACTTCCAATTTAAAGAGAAACAAGAACCAGCTTTCTGGAGCTTTCTGCGAGTGGATCACGGGCAACCCTATATCCTCCACCCACAACCCCGACATGGAACCCCTGGCACAAAGTTCGCACTCCAGGGTTCCTTTCACCGATCCTCGCTCCATCAAGTTGTCCTTCACAGAGACCTGATGCTCATTTTTGGGTGCACCAAGCGCGCACACCGCAATTATCTTCTGTGAAGGTCCGAGCAGGACCTCAGACGTTTTTTTGGGCACCCGCAAAAAAAAAGTAAAACACTCTATTAGCTTGTTCCATGTTTTTCCTACAGGTTCCTTTAACCTACAACTCGCAAGCCATGTTTGATTCGTGTGGCCAGTCTTGTGAACATGAAGGTTGGGAAAATCCTTGGGGCTTACTACAAGCGAAGGCTTCCACTGGGTTCCATGTCCTTCCCTGTCAGCCTTCTTCGAGGACT
Organism: Durusdinium trenchii; assembly: GCA_963970005.1. Classification (NCBI taxonomy): domain Eukaryota; class Dinophyceae; order Suessiales; family Symbiodiniaceae; genus Durusdinium; species Durusdinium trenchii. The sequence goes on along the minus strand of CAXAMN010015480.1, from coordinate 33,278 downwards.
TTACAAAGTTGTAGGATGTTGTAGGTACAGGCTTCGGAAACTCTATAGGGCTGCTTCCTACACCACCCGAGATCACTTGATATATCTGTTCCGGACACACAATCCACTGGAATACCAAAGTAGTGAGGAGTGAGTAAGGGATTTGCATGGGATGTCTGGTGGTTTGTTCTAGATTCTAGTTCCGTATTCCTTATCACAATTAGGACTGGAGACACTATGTGCTCAAATGCTCAAAAAGGCAAACAGGGAAAGACAATCCATCTGAAGAGTGTCAGGACATGTCAGGAACCTTTTACTCCACACGACAGGTATGTGGTCAACCCCATGGAAGAGCTTCGAAGGGCCCTGTCATTTGCATCGAATGAACCAAAACGTTGTCAGTTGAAACAACTCCGGAGAGCTGAAGAAGTCACTCTGAGAAGATCCAAAAATGGCGCCCAGAACTCGCTATAGTCGGTCCATTTACCATTTTGTTTTGAGGGGTAGGCAGCTATAGAAGAGGTAAGCTATAGTAGCTATATAGTGGCTATAGTATTCATTAGGTACTGGGCGCTACTAGCGAACGGACGCAGGATAGCACTCGCGCTAATTAATCGATTTATTTTTAGGAACATTATGAAACTGTTTGTCCAGAAAAGTACCAACACGAGGGCACCCGGATGCTTGAGCTTATGTTAAATTGTGAGACATCACTGACATGAACAAACAAAACTGAGGCAATTGTGGCAAACATGTACTAGAAAGAAACTTGTAAAATTGAGGTAGATTGAGAGTATTTGAGAGACATCTTATCTGCGTCTGCAGTCTTGAAACATCAACACACTTGGCCCGAGGCTGTGTTGAGGGAGTACTCCCAGTGATCATTGAACTTCTCCTGCGCAAACCCGCGGGCCATCCTTGAGTTGTCGCTCATACATAGCTCTTGACGAAACAAGAATAACGTCTGCCCAGCTGATCGCAAGTTGTACCGTCATGGGATATGTACCAGCCATGGCCCCCCGTGACAAGATCGAGTTGGCTTGGAGCATTGGGTCCTAGGCTGACTTGAAGTCATTATCAAGCCTCCAAATGAGATGGCAGGGACCAAGCTTTAGAAAATGCAAGGCACCCAGACGCACTTCGCGTGGACATGGAACTTCAACTCATCCGTGATTGCCCTCCCTGCAAGGAGCCCCTATATGTATATATATATATATATAAGCCCTTAACAAACAAGAACCAAGTAGAGTAGCAAGACTTCGTCTCTTGGATGCATGTTGGCCACTGCTGGGGGCTGCGCTGCAGCAGTAAAGGCCGCATGAGTTGATATAAAATGCAATCAAATGCAATGGTTCCGATGGTTCATTGTTTTCTGAGAGGGAAGGAGGCAGGGAGGAGACATCTACTCAGCCCTCAACCTCTCTTGTCCAATCTTCTTCCAGCTACCTGCTCAGCCAGGAAAGTGTTTTTGAACAGTTTGAGTCCTGACAATGGGAATGGATAGGGGTTAAGGGGGGTGGTAACCTACTTAAAAACAAGGCAGTTTGTCCATCTACTTCCATTTGGCTCCTGTGAGTGAGCAGCCGATTCCATGATCAACGCATCATCTGGGCACATCCTCACATGAGTCAGCGACCAGCTGAAGTCTGAAGTTTGGACCTCCGGTTGTGGGTGGTCATGTCCCCCCAAAACGAACAAAGCATCCTGTCAAAGGAAGTACACTTACGATTCTTCCGGGGCTACACCCAAAGGCGGACCTGTCAAAATAAGTTGCTTACCAAAACGACATCAACCACTTCAATACAGGAGCCCCTTGTGTGGATCGACTCGGCTTCCAATGAACAAACAAAAGAAAACACTTCAGCGCATGTGTGACCAAGCTGCTCCACACAGACAGCGCAGCCGGTGCAATCAAAGGGAGCCAATTGGATGGTGTAGTTGAGGCCTCACAACACGTGGCTGAAAGTAACATGAACCCGTAAACATGCTTTATCTCTTGTCACATTGTGTTGATGTTGAGCGAGGAACCTTAGTCCTCCATCAATTTGCAGGGTCCATGATGTTCCAACGATGTTCCATGTTGAATTCTTCAGGGGTGAAATATATCGAGCTGGGCCTTTCCCAAGTGGCTACTGGCTGTTGAACTGTGTCTCACGAAGTGTCTGCCTTTCCCGACCAGCGCCTGCTAAACACTTATCACCCTGGTTCCTACATTGAGACACTGTCGAGATGCTCAAGGCCACTTTTCTCCTACACCTTCTGTCTGAGAACGTCCAGCAAGTCCTCCAAGAATAAGAACAGTTGCCTGTGATGAACTACATGCGAATTACACTTGAGTGGTGGCGTCCATGATCTTCTTTTCCAAACACACTCGACCCCGAAGACTGATCGATCCAAATTCCCGTCGGCCGGGCCTCGCCTGCGAGGTCGCCGCCCTTGGCCTTCCGGGCCACGAAGCCTTCGGGCGCTGCTTCCATCTCCTGACACGAAGAAAGTCAGGAAGGGAGGCTATTTAGCTCGTCACCAACATACCCAAAGAGCTGCTTTGTTTTCACAGCTTGGAAATCTAGTTCATGGGTGCATGTTGGACAACTTGAGCTTTCATGATAAATATTACCCTGAATCATCAGTCATTCAAAGCTTCCGGCTTTCAGAAGAGTAGTGCCTGAAGCCGTTGTGGAGCTACTCTTAGCTTTGCCAGTTGGCTTTCTTTGACTGGGAAGATCCAGTTGGGTAAGGTCGATACGGCAACCAAATGATGCCCAGTCAGATGTCAACTTTGGTTCGTAAAAGCAAACATATCAGGCATAGGGAGCCAAAGATCTGGGGAGTGACGAGCTCTGAATTATATGTATCATATCCTATCATATCATATCATATATATTGTATAATCATATACGAGTATAATCTATAGTCTATACTCTATCCAGTAAACCCAATTAGCAACAAAGCCACCAAAATACGGTCGAGCCACTATCCCCAAGGGCCGTGCATTTACACACTCACACGCCTTGCGGGTTCGATCTGAGCTTCGAGTTCGTCGTGGGCTCGAGACGGGAGATCAAAGGGTACGAGAATGGTGTTCCTTTGGAAGGGTCGTTTGATCCTTCATGGACTAAGCTCATGCATTAAGCAGTTTGATATTTTTGAGGTCTCCAGACTCCACATCCTTCCACCAGGGCAGCATCACCAGCCTTCTTGTCCAACAGGAAGGGTCTCACCTCGCTTTGGAAACATTTCTTGAAGCAAAGGTCTGTTCAGGAGGATGGGTCGGGTTGGTGTGTCTGATTTATCCAAGTAGAAATAGAAGGAGCACATGTGAGGTAGCTCATGCAGTGCCTGTTGTCAAGGGGTGCTTGCATGTTCATGTCCGACTCCCAACATAATTGACCAAGTCCGATTGGACAAAACAAGCGCATTTTTACAACAAAACATGTTCTATCATTTTCTGATCTGATGATGAAAACATATTCTTGTTAGTGCAAGCACCTTCACTATGTATTATCATATACTGTATTGCATTTATGATATATATATATACCAACTATATTTGTGGTATATAACATAGTTGAACACGTGGATCCCTTAATGCCTTCACAAGCTTCACAAACATGGAACATGGACGATTGATCACCTGAGTTCCATGGCGACGATTCACTTCTGGCTGTGTGCGCCACAGGTCCTATCCAGGTTCAGACCCTACACATGAAGTCAGAAATTGAAGGGTCTGTGGAGACATGTTCACTTTTGCCCTTACGAACCTGGGCCATGGTTGGGTCCCTCATCAAAGGACGGAGGGGATTTCATGCGCAAGTGTCCCCCCAAAAAGGCTGATGGCCTCAATCTGGCCCACTGAAACCTATCGTAAGAATATGCGAGAATCAGCCTTCAACCAAGCCCTTGTCAGTTCATGAAGGAATGCAACCAGCATGTTCTCAATGCTGGTAGCACCTCCCAGTTTAGGTTGATATCTCGAATCTAGGAGGCTCTTTAATATGGGGTTGTTACCGGCATGGTCACAAGAGACTCTCCTGCAAGTAGAACAGCGAGTTTGTGGGGCTAGTTCTCAAACGCACTCCCCAACGTCCCGGGATCTTCTTTCATCAAATCCTCGTCCAAGCTGCCTACTCTTCCCTATGGGGAGTTATACACGACGGACAAGCACTGGTTTTAGGAGCAGCTCAAACACAAATGACAAAAACAAACTTAGGCGTTTGGGACTAGGATCACCACATCCTAACCATAAAGCCTTATGTATTATTGGTATTTGATTTTTAGTCAGTTTGAGGAGGAAAACTCAATGCAAGTTGTGGACCCTGCTTCAGTTGACTTGGGTGATCCGCCCAAACTGCTTTCCTTTGCAGATATATCTGGGGCCTGCATGAACATGGCCTTTGAGGATTTCCAGGTCTCACAAGACAGTTACATTAATCATGTGGAACCATGTCATTGAACCATGTCGAACCTAAGGGTCTGGTGGGGGCGCTATTGCAGGCTATGATGGTCTTCCGAGGCTACGATGTAGGATTCCCACTTCAAAGTCTTTTGGAGGACGGAAACAGAAGTGGCTGTGTCCGTACACCCCGATAGATTATGTTCAACGAACCTACAGGGCTTTGGGCCCTTTGGGCATTTCTTTGACATGCTTGCAGCTTGCACATGCAGGAACTTGAGCCCCCCCGGGCTCCTTTCGAAGTGCCATTGTATGTGATGTGCAACACAAGACCGGCCCGGTCTCAAACAAACCAAGTGACTACTGCGTGTGGGCAAACGACACTGCAAAGGTTGCACTGGGTGCACTTGTCAGGAAGCCAAACCTAGGGGTAGCCGCTACAGTAGGCCACAGTTCGCCTCCTCTTGACAGCCCGAATGTGCAACTGGAGAGTGCGATCAAAACAAGGGCACCAAAACCATCAAAAAGAACACACGACGACAACTGGCCATAATTCTGGGAGTGTGAGTACTGCATAGCAGTTGGCCAGACAAAAAAATGTCTCAAAACTCTGAGCATGGAATGTGCGGGAGCTATCCTGCAACACCATAGGCGGATATATGAAAGCAGTCCTGTGACTTCTAAAATGTGGAGAACTTGTCATGAATGACAGCATCAAAATGCCTTAAATATATTCAAGAGTTATGTTGGATGTTGTGCCAATACGGAACACTTGATACAAATCCTCAGTTGTGGCTCAAATGTTTTGCAGACTATAAGGGGAACATCGCCTTCAGGTTTCATGCGACACTGTGAGGGTGTTTTGCAGCACATGCTGTTTGATCCTCAGGCGTTTCCACCTGCAAAAACATGTCGATTTCAGTCATCACCTTACAACATCAGATAACACTTACTGTACAACAATTTACAATCTGCAAGATCTCCAACATCACAAACGTCAACAACTCACCTCACCAAGGTGCAGGGACTTCATCCGCCAAAGCTCTCTTCTGATGCGTGGATTGGCCAATGGGGGTCTCACCACCTGGACTGAAGGCACTTACCTGGGCGTCTGTCGGACCAAATCTGGTCTCGGCACAAGCTTTTCGGTCGTTTTTTGGGACATCTTTTCGAAATCTGCGCGATCCCAACTTGCGACGACTTGGATCTGCATGGGACCTGATTTCTCAAAGGTGGAATTTCAGGCTACATTGCGTCTACACCCCAGGGCCCAGGCTACAAAAAGGAGAATCTCTCCATTTCTACCACCTCTTCCAACCAGAAACCCTCCTGGGAGTAAACCCTGAGCTTCCTTGATTCTGTAACAATCTGCGATTACAACTCCAACATACTCTGCCTGAAGCATTCACATCGAAGACTCTCAACAGCCCAGTACAAGCCTTAGCTAAAGCCTTTGTGAGTGGAGCACAAGCTACAAACCAATCCAAACATCCTCAGTAGGTACTTGCAACCTCAGTGTGTTGGGTATTTTGTGCAACTCGGGATGTGTGGTGAACTCCCCGGAAGCCCATGGCCCACATGCGCATTGTCTCAGCTGCTGCGAGCTCGTCGGCAGTTCGTGAGTCTATGCTCCTGGGCGGAACAACCCGGGGTGCTGGGAGTTTCAATTGTAGCCGAGAAACACACTGACTTAGAAACAATGGTTCAATGGCTTTGCAAAATGGCACGAAGTCACCCGCCACACTAAATGAAACTTGATACAAGAGACCTTGTGTGATCTGTAGCACCGCTGTATCATCAATCAATTGCTCTGAAATCACTGTACTTTGACCCATGAGGGTGGCTGGTGGTACCCATGCTGGCCCTACTGGGAATCCCTACAATAGTCAACTGAACGGGTGGATTTATTGGATCATTCGCAGGAATCTAGAATCTAGAAGCTGGATGAGGCTGGATGGCTGCCAGTGCATGAGGGGTCCTAAAAATCATATAGTTGTTTGCACAATAACTCAAAGTGCTACCCCTTCCACCAAATGTGATACCTCTGCCAGGGTTCGGTTTGAGGTCCCTTTGTCTGTGGAGGCCCTGCAGTTGTTAGAGGAACAATATGACTAGCGTATGACTATATTTATTGTAGAGATTAAGAAGTGTGTGTATTTAAACGTTGAACATCGAGGACCATCTCTGACAAAATGGTTGGAACCAAAGAACCTTGAGCAAAACACCAGGAAGTTCTGAGAGAGTTTCGACCTGGAGACGGCCATGCAGGAGCACTGAAAGGCAAAGAACGTGTCCAAACCCTTTCTCTCCCCCTCCAAGCCTAGTCAAGTCTTGGTCCAAAGTGGATGATCTACTACACAAGTGGCCTTTCCTCCCAAAAACACACACATGCAATTTGTGAAATCGGCATCACTCACTGATTGCATTGCCGCGGCGAGATGCTTTAGGAAGGTGGAGCTGAACTCATCAAGCTGTGGGCTGTAGGGGCTAGCGGAAGGGTTCATCCTCCTCAAGGAGTGCTCGTTGTCCTGGAGTCAGGCGGTCTAGATTCCTCTCTAAATCATTTTTGGCATACAAAGGCATGAATGGTTGTTTAAAGGTGGACAGGATGATAATATAAATATGACTATTACTATCAAAATCAATCAAACATAGTAGCCAAACAACACTGCAGCATCATAAACATGCAATCTTGTAGGTCTTTGTGAATTGTGTGATTGTATGATAAACATGATAGTGTGCAAATCACACCTAGTTGATTACATCAAAGAAGGTAGGACTGGATTACAAGTACAAAAGTCATGGCCTCCAAACAAAACACATACCGCTAAGAAGTGTTGAACAGGAGCATCAATGTTTGTTGCCTGGGTGGTCGCAGGACATTCCTATTGCATTTCTTAGGGCTCTTTATTGGAACACCCCCCATTGACACGACCCCTTGCAACATGAACCAAAGTTGGTGATGCACAGAGCCATTGAATTTCCTTATTGCATCCTCGCACTGGCACTTGCGATCCGCGATCCTCCCACTAGCGATTTGCATGTGTGTTTCACCTTTGAGATCTGGTGCGGGCTGCCCTTGGCACAAACGCCCTCCCTCTTGCCGCCACACTCTCGCTATTCCAAAACACAACGCATTTTCCTGAGCAAAGATCCTTCAAAAGCTTAAGGCGGTAAAAAACAAATACCAAGCAGAACGTAGGCATTGAGGCAAAATGGAGATGAACTGTTTATTGCCCCTCCAATGAAACATGACTGTTTGGCTTCCCTTCACAGCGAGATTTGACACGCTGTCGGCACGCGTGCATGGCCATGTGTGCTGTTGTGCAACTTGCATTGCACAAAAAAGAAACAGCAGCCAAATCATTGAGTGCAGATTGGTCTGACATAAGGCCAATCGGTCGCTTTACATCCACAGCAAGGAGCATACATTACTGAACCAATGTTTACAGGTGAAACCTACGTCTGACATCAATACATAACATATATCAATCCTTTGTTTCATGATGCTTCATGGTAAGCACGTGTGACGAAACAGTGGACTTCTCCATGTGCATGACCTGCATGTTGGGTGTGGGATCTAAGGCCCAACTCTGCGATGTCGTCCTCTGCAGTGAGCCAGGAGGATGGGTAGTTGATCCTGACGGCAAATCCAAGAGATGCTTGTTGCTTGCTAGCTCAGGCCCTGTTTCTGCCCACGGACCGGAGAAAGACGTAGTGGTTCCACTTACGGGGTCTGTAGTACATAGAATCCAGGATGATCGGTGACCTACTCATCATGGCTGCTAATCGCTTGCGTCTGCAAGAAGTGGCTCAGGCTATTGGAGTAAGACGGAACATGAGCACAAGAGAACGGGGGCCGGTGTGAGTCCCCACCTTTTACAAGGACGCTACTAGGGGCTCCTGCCACGGCTTCTAGGAACAGGAAGCTACTCGGGCTCCTGGCCTTACTACTAGGAGCAAGGACGCTACTAGGAACAAGTGCATCGCTTCTACTAACAAGTGCCTTATTAGTAGTAACAAGAAGCTACTAGGGGCTCCTGGCCTTACTACTAGGAGCAAGGATGCTTCTAGGGGCTCCTGTTGAGATTGTCCGGCGCCGCTGCCAAGGCGGCCTTGTTGGAGCGGACGATCTCCGGCGACCTGAACGTGGCTGGCGAACAGGACCGAAAGTGTTTTGAGACCTTCATTTGCACCCTCGTCAGTGAACACTTGCAGGGGGCCAGCTTGGCCTCCAAGACAATGGCCAAAAGGATGTTTTTTTGGAATGAACAGGCAACTGCATGTAACTGCATGGCTAGCACATGCTAGCACACTAGCGAGGCACCATGAACTCCTGGACTCAGCTGGGTCTTCCGCACTTCTTGCCGTACATTCGATCGATCGCCCCTTCCAACTGCTCCTTCGCATCCTGCACCGTATGTGAGCGCCACAATTGAGACTCAGGATGGAAGGGTGCCGGACCACAACCATCCGCAAATGGGTTGTCCAATGGAGACTTTAAGTCTTTATATAGAGGCCTGTAGGGTAATCCATTGGTGATTTAATGGATGGCTTAGGAGGAACTTGCAAAACAAATGCTTCTCTTTCGGAACAGTTGTTTCTTTCCCCGACTGACCGACCCAACTTCTGTCCTCCGGCGGCAGGATGCCAGAGAGGTTGAAGAAGGTCGCCTGGGGAGATATGGAAGGTCTCACACCACAACGCCAGAGTTGGAAGAATGGACATGGAAGAGTCTGGAAGAGGCTAAGAATTGCAAAATGGAAATTCAGCCTGCTTTTGGGGTGTTGTGGATGGGTTTCCACCTTGACACCAACATGGAGCCAAAGAATGGATCCATGGAAAAAGTGGCATGTGGAGGTCCATCTTGGTGGGATCAAACATGATAGAACCCACCTGAGTGAAACACATTTGAGATAAACACTTGACCACATCAACCAATTCTACAGTGCTTGGTGAGCCACATGGTTGTCTGGTCATTGAAAGGTCTCTACGCTGGGCAAGAACATCTTCCAAAAAACAACAATGAAACAGTAAGGGAAAACCTGTCCAAAGACTGACTGATATGTATGATTTCTTATTCAAGCCAAACCCAAATACCAAACAAGGGGTTGCACAGTAACACCTGCCTCCGTCGGTCTTTCGTAGATTCTCCAAAAAAAGCCTTGGTGAAGGGACCCAGACCCCCTCTCAACCGACATAGTCTGGATCATCCTTAGCATGCTGAAGTGCTTTTTATCCTTTCAATGTGCCGAGATCGTGACCTATTTCACTTGGTTTATAGGGGTTCATGATGCTTTCTCACATGTGTGATTTTCAATCCAAAGACCAACCACCCATGCCCACCCGCTCCGCGGCCCGCTCCTGCATGACCTGATTGATACGCTTGGCAGGCAAACCTGACAACGGAGTCGTGGACCTAGTGACTTAGAGCGTGTGACGGCACAACTCCTGGTGTAAGTCTTTCTATATATTGATGGGCAACTGTCTATTCCTGGGTCCTACGAATATGATAGTTCCAACTGGAACCGTTTACTCACCGGGTAGTGGTGGTGGAAATCTAGGAGTGGTCTGGATATCAAAGGGAGTTCTTCTCCAAGACCAGTTCCGGATGTACTTCCACACCAAAGATGATGCACGTCAGGAGTAATTACCTGAGCCTACAATCCCTCAGAAATTATCAGAATATACGCAGGAATCCAACAAAAATTAGTAGCGGAACCTACAGGAGAAAGGACAAACGAGCTCAAGCAACTTCAATAGCATGTACATAATATTCTTAATGGAAGTACGTAGTTCGTGGCAATGCTTTCATCCATGTATTTATTGCAAACTGTCGACATGCGGTACGCACTCTGCTTGCCCAAGGTTAAGCTGAGGAGTGGTCATGGCAACAATCGAACACTGGTGGGGTCTTAGACAATATCAAAGGAACATCAAACTGGACAGTGTCCTTTCTTTCATGCTGTTGGGCATTGGCTTGACGCGGATTTGACGGTCAGCACAACTAAGCATGTGCGAATGGCATTGATAACAACACCTTTTGGCTTGCACTGTTTTCATACACCTGATCTGAAGCACGGAGCATGTGCAGCATATCTATTCATTCGTCCTACATGAGGGCATCATGAGGGGATCTCTGGCTCAGCCCATTTGGCTAGTCTTTCAAACTGCATTGAAGCCACATGATTCAGACTTGCAGCCGGTGAACAATAAACGACACTCTATAACAAAGCTCCCCTGTGCACATCACGTCTTTTGGAGACGACTATTCAGGCAAACTTCCCGGCTCAATGATCACCTAGGAAGCAATTAGCAACCAAACCTCCCAACAACAAGAAGCTACTAGTAACAAAGGGCATCGCTACTAGGAACAAGGGCGCTATGAGTAGCAAGAAGCTATTAGTAGCTCCTGGCATTGCGCTTTGGGAGCCAAACATCCTGCATTCAACACACAAGAAACCTTGCTCCCATTGACGTGAGCCCACGGTCATTGCCTACGGAGCTGGCCACTGCGTGGGCGTCAATGGTATAGAGCTCCACCTGTTTCCGCTCTATGGTGACTCGATGGCCGGGGCAAGGTCCTACTAGGACGCTACTAGGCGCTCCTGGCATCGCTATTAGGAGCAAGGACGCTACTAGTAACTAGTAACAAGGAGTATGGAATTTGCACCTCCGGGACCTTCGTACTTTTTTGCAATGAGACCGTCACGTGAACAACCAGAAGCATTGATGTTCAAAAACGATTGGGCAAAGGCTACATAGTCTCTAGTGAATTGATGTAAATCATAGTTAACAATATGAAAGAAAGCGCAGAAATTGCACTGAATTGCTTTGAAGGACAAAGCGGTTGTAAAGCAAGCATATTCCAAAGCAAAACAAAACCATTTATTGAAACCTGAAGAATGTGCATATGCGTTGGGTATATCGTATACCCCATTCCCTGTAATAGTGGCTGATGATGGTTAGCAAAGGCCTTTCTCCAATATAGTGGTAATTGTTGAGTCGACTGTCACAGGCAATAGGACACCCAAACATACGCTTTGTTTAGCTTGCAACAATGATAGTCTGAAAAAAAAACAACAGGAGCCACAACTACACTACACCTGGCTTCTTCAAGACTTACTGCAACACGTTCAACATGAGATAACAAGTATAAACTCTAAACAAACTGAAATTCATTTCAATGAAACAATTTCATATCAAACACTACTTAACAATTCTACGATATGGCAGCCTGGCATGCAAGACCAATGAACTGATTGAACAACACCAAAAACAAGTTCAGAATAACAAACAACAAACTAACAAAAAATGATCCAAAGATACAAGAACATAGAACAAATTCCCAGGGTTGCAGGAGGAGGCCCATCGGCAGCAAGTTCGTTGAAAAGACGTATCTTAAGGTTCATGTATACTAGGATCTTAGTGGCCACTCCATTGAACAAGTCTATTGTTTAGCTTGAAGTTGGTTTCCAGGACTGGTGAACTCTCCTCATGATTATTATTGATTGCTGATCAAATACCCCGAACCAATACCAAAAGACAGCATAAGAGGATCAAGGGGGGCTTCCAATAGGGAGAAATTGACATCAAACAAATCAGCAATCTGCCCAAACACGCAGGAGTGTTGGCTCCTTCTGTGCTCCTGCATGCTTTTCGAAGTGTTCGCCATCGCACCTTCTTCTCAGCGATGGCTTGGCGGAGCTTTGCCGGGAACTCTTGATCCAACTCCTGTCACGACATGGCATCACGATTCGTGTCATGACATGGAACGAGTCCCTGAGATGGGGACTTCTCCCCCAAGTTGCAACATGTGCAATGATGTGGGGCTCAGTTCTGAAATGTGCGAGCGAAAGCTGAACTGCCACAAGACGTTTGGAGCAATAGGTCTACAACTAGCATGTGCACTTGCACAAAAAACTGGATACAGGAAGCCCTCACAGGCGAAGCCTGGGATGCAAATAGTCAATTAGTCTCAACTCGCAAAGCTCCAAAGGGGGGTTGAGAGAAGTCAGTGAAAACGTGGACTTCGACCTTGAGAGAAGTCAGTGAAAACGTGGACTTCGACCACTTTTGACAGCTAAGCTTCAACACTTTGCTCTCCAGTTGGCCTTTGGTCCACTTGCAAGGTTTAGCGCAACCATGTGCAACCCGGATCAGGACAAATATATATATATATATAGGTAATTCATTCACCAATCAATGGCAGCACGCGCAACCACCAAAGAGTGACTCAGTTCCTCAATGTGCTCGAACTTTATCACCCATTTAAAACCCAAGAGCTTCAGTGCTGAACGCAAAGGTGGCAGCACTTAAAATCAAGCAACTGCTTGAAACTACCCACGTCCCGTGGCATACCTCACAAATAGTTGGCGATGTCAAGTGTGGTTCTAAAAGCGACACGCTAAATCCATGCCCTGATCGTTGGGTCATGTCGTGCTCATTTTGTTCCGTCCTCCACCGTCTTCCAGGGGCAATTGACCACAAAGGCCGCGCCCTCGCGAGCCTATGACGTAGGAGGAAAGAGCATGACGTAGCGGTGTAGCGCAATGTAGAAAACAGTTCTTCAATATATGCACAATCTTTTCATTGAATTCTGCTAGTGGAATCACAGTTCCTTACACACTAGACCACACTAGTAGTTATTGAAATTATTGTGAAGACTATCCAATAACTGGCCTCGCCCTGCCAACTCTGGCCTCGCCTTTGAGAGCATGTCAAACTTGCTGAGGAAAGACCTTGGCGGATCTGAAAAAAACGCATGAACAAGCATGTGAATCGGATCGGCAGATCGGCCACCGGGAGACCCCACAGCTCTCGCTAAATCGGTCTGTGGATCCGGATGCCGACATATATGACATCAATTGACATCATATGACATCCATGCGCAACTGACTGGACATCCAGCTCCAAAGACAAGCTCAACCTGTCTTCTAATGTTTGTTTTTCACCGGAACTCCTGGCATAATCACTTCTGCCGACACAAACATATTGAGTAGCACTGCACCGAATTTAGTTTGGATGGAAATCAACCGGCAGTGGGCAGGTTATTGTCACATTCTTGTTCTTTTGAATGCACAGGGTTCTCTCCATTGATCCAGCCGGGGGGGCAGCAGGTCCAAAGACCACACCGTGAAGAACGGACACGAGCATTTTCCAAAGCCTTTCTTTTTCAGCAAACGGTCGGAAGGAACTGCTTACGCAGGTACTTTCGCTTTGCATACCCAAACAAGTAAGGACAAACTTTCTGTACCACAACGCAATCTTGCCCACTCGTAATATAATCACATGGACAAACGAAGCTTACAAAGACTTTTCTTACTACGCTTATAGTGCTTCAGCAAAAAACTAATTGCTTTCGCGGCCTTGCACGATTCAGTTTTTTGATGTTTTTTGCTTTGGCACAGTCCCCTTATGTGCAGGCCCTATCTAAACAAGAACACTGAGGCTTTGGACGATGCTCATTTGGGGACCTTGGATCTGTGGATTACTTGAGGCCTTGGATCTGGTCGTCTGTTACATCCACAATTGTGAGCCATCCTGCAGCCAAAGGCAGAATCAAGGCTATCACCATAAGCTTCTACTTTTCTTTGTTCTGTTGGAGCCCAGACTTCCATTGCCTATAAGGCAACCCTAAAAACTGAAGAGAACATAGCTATCAGTAAAGCAATCTTCTACACCATTGGATTGTGGGTTCACTGGGTTCACCTTAGTGTTCAATTGTAACGCAGCTTTTAACTTTTTTGGATGCTGGGACCTGGACACGTATCCTTGGCTGCTTTGAAAAGGCACCAGAGGGTTTTGGGCTTGCCTCAATCTAGCATTGATTCCTTTGAGGTTGAAATGGGCTGAATCAACCCGGCAAACCAAAGAACAAGTCCAACAACGCGAGCCAAAACTTCGTACCTGTGAAGCATGGTGAACAGCTGGAAGAACACATCCACCGGGTGGGATTCTCTTTCCTCGAGAAAAAATAACACTCATCTGCACCAAGGCACGTGTGATGGCATGCGACATAGTCAGCTCCCGGGCTACTCTCGATCTCATATTCCGAGCGAATGGGCTTGGGCCCAAAGCCTTGATGCGTTCGTCTTTCATCAAAGAAAGCGTCCGACAGCTTCAGGCAAACAAGCTTGTTGTGTGTTCTCTTGTTTTCTTGTCCACTTCTTACCTTCCGTTCATTCCTTTCCCTGCAAGAAACCCAGAGGTCCAACACCGGGGTCGCTTCAGGGATTGTTGGTGAACCTATGGGAACACTGAGCTTGTGCCCCAGAAAAAGACCTACCACCATGCAGTTCCTAGGAGCCCAAGGTCCCGTGGTGAACACATGTGTACATCCAATATCACCAGCAGAATTGTCCATTGTGGAAAGTGTTACCCCAAGGCAGCAAAATGAAGGACCCATATCAAGAATGAAGATCTTCTGCTGGACAAATCGAAGCCCAAACAACCCTGTATGGGCACATGTGAACACATACAGTGGTAAATAATATGATAAATCTTGAAAGGATGTTTCCTCGAACACTATGGCCAGTCATAATGCTCAGCTCTGTTTTTACTTTACGGAGGGCATTACGCACACTGACTCATAATCTCCACACACACGAACATTAACATCGACATAATATAGGTTCAATATACTCTGTGCATCTCGGTGCATTGTTGGGACTCAGAACAAACGATTGGCGGGCATAAAGCGGACTGAGACCTGCAATGTGTCCGTTTCTCCCATGTTTTCCTGGGTTCTATATCCTAGGGGGGTCACCTCATTGTAAGTTACAATGTCCTAATACTAATGTACCTGACAAATTGTAACTTACAGTTGTGAGGCTTCTGAATTGGTCAGACATCCAATAGGCCAGAAAAATGTAACTTACATTTATCCAAAAATGTAAGTTACATTTTTTAGGCTTCATTGAATAGTATGGCATTTCTCAACATGTCAAAGCAGAATCAGCAGTTTTTTTCTGCGCCAGGAAAAGTCGGAGTTTACATTTTGGAGGCTATCATAGAACATCGTAGAACGAAGGAACATGTAAGTGGAAACTGTCTAGGTGTGTTTGTTTGCAGTTTCCACCACCTTTGCTCACTGTAAAGCTGTTTCCAATTACATGTTTGAAGCTATCATAGAACATCATAGAACAAGGAACATGTAAGTAAACAATGTTCAGGTATGTCTTCCTGCAGTTTCCACCACTTTTGTTCACTGTCAAGCTGTTTCAACTTACATTTTTGCAGGCAATCAAAGGACATCTTAGAACATCTTAGAGGTAATTAACACAGAGACAGGGGGAGAGGAGAACAAATTTGAAGAAGTGCATCAAACATAAGTCCTCAAAACTCTTCAAACATCAAGGAAAGACATGCCAAATAGCTAACAATTAACAAGATGGAACCCACGAACCCGAATGCAAACACGATCGAAAAACTAATATATCCAAATGACACTCTTGTAGGACACTCTTGTGGGACTCTCTTCTGGGACACTCTTGTAGGACACTCTTGTAGGACACTCTGGTAGGACACTCTTGTAGGAAACTCTTGTGGGACACTCTTGTAGGACACTCTTGTGGGATACTCCTGTAGGACACTCTTAAGGGACACTCTTGTGAGACACTCTAGTGGGATACTGTTGTGGGACAGTCTTGTAGGACACTCTTGTGGGCCACTCTTGCAGGAAACTCTTGTGGGACACTCTTGTAGGACACTCTGGTGGGACACTCTTGTGGGACACTCTTGTAGGACACTCTTGTGGGATACTCCTGTAGGACACTCTTAAGGGCAACTCTTGTGAGACACTCTAGTGGGACACTCTTGTGAGACACTCTTGTAGAACACTCTTGTGGGTCACTTGCAGGACACTCTTGTGGGACACTCTTACACGACACTCTTGTAGGACACTGTTGTGGGACACTTTGTAGGACACTCTTGTAGGAAACTCTTGTGGGACACTCTTGTGGGACACTCTTGCGGGACACTCTTATAGGAAACTCTTGTGGGACACTCTTGTGGGACACTCTTGAACGACACTCTTGTAGGACACTCTTTTGGGTCACTCTTGTAGGAAACTCTTGTGGGACACTCTTGTAGGACACTCTTGTGGGACACTCTTGTGGGACACTCTTGTGGGACACTCTTGTGGGACACTCTTGTGGGACACTCTGGTGGGACACTCTTGTGGGACACTCTTGTAGGACACTCTTGTGGGATACTCCTGTAGGACACTCTTAAGGGCAACTCTTGTGAGACACTCTAGCGGGACACTGTTGTGGGACAGTCACGTAGGACACTCTTTTGGGACACTCTTGTAGGACACTCTTGTGGGACACTCTTCTGGGACACTCTTGTAGGACACTCTTGTAGGACACTCTTGTGGGACACTCTTGTGGGACACTCTTGTAGGACACTCTTGTAGGACACTCTTGTGGGTCACTCTTGTGGGAAACTCTTGTGGGACACTCTTGTAGGACACTCTTGTGGGACACTCTGTGGGACACTCTTGTTACAAAGTCGCCAGTGCTCGCCTGCATTTCGCGCGCTCGACGCGCACGATCTCCGCAGAGGGTTGCGCGGGCACCGGACAAATCGCACTCTCGCCTGCATTTCGCGCACTCGGCACGCACGATCTCCGCAGAGGGTTGCGCGCGCATGGGACAAATCGCACTCTCGCCTGCATTTCGCGCACTCGACACGCACGATCTCCGGAGAGGGTTGCGCGCGCATGGGACAAATCGCACTCTCGCCTGCATTTCGCACACTCGACACGCACGATCTCCGCAGAGGGTTGCGCGTCAAGTCTCCAATACGAGCGTTTCGTACGAGACTTCCTCAAAAACTCACACGTCAAAGTCAGCAAAACGAGCGTTTCGTACGAGACTTCCTCCAAAAGTCAAGCGGAAACACCCATCAAAGCACACACATCACGCAGCCCTGCCAAGCAGTTTCGCGATTCCAGCCCCTCCAAACAACATCCGCTCACACGCCAATCCCAATGTGACAGCGACATTCACCTCTACCACAACTCACAACCTCACGATTCCCTGCGCCTGCCACGAATCTTTCCCCATCCACACGTCTGACGCGCACAAAGTACTGCGCCTGCCACGAAATGTCACCTCCCTCACACCTCGCAGCCTCACGATTCCCTGCGCCTGCCATGAGAATCGCACTTCCACGCTTCAAAGCCCGCACGAAGTCCTGCGCCTGCCACGAAAAGTGTCAATATCATCGCATGTGAGCTTCAACAAAATTTGCACCACACCACACGTTTGGAATGATTTCGACCCGTTCAGAGCACACTCCCATCCTCCAAAATCGCCATTTCAGCTGAGACTTGTCACGAAAACAGAGCTTCGATGCCACACCCTGAAACGCAAATCCCAATGGCACGGCCACATCCAACACCCCAAAAACACGACTCTCCAAACACTAATCCCAATGGCACTGCGCAGCAAACTGCGGATCTCACAAAACGCTGCGCCTGTGCAGCGAAATGCATCACGTTTCTTGCGCAACATGTCGGTGTCATGCAAATCACAATGGAATAGCGGCGCAAGCTGACACGTGACACATCCATGCAAAGTCACTTGCAAAAGCTTCCCCCAATGGCAGCAAATTTGAGACGCGACGACGACGACAGACGACGACAGACGACGAGAGACGACGAGAGACGACGACAGACGACGAGAGACGACGAGAGACGACGA